>OAMR01000211.1:682073-727224 GCA_900205405.1 Echinochloa crus-galli
CTGTCTCTTATACACATCTAGATGTGTATAAGAGACAGGAATAGGCCTGTTTAAAAAATCCTGCAAAAATCCTCCGAAAAACTGTCAGAAAGTCGGATGATCCGACACAGTCTCGGATCTTCCGGCCAGGAAGATCCGACACTGTACAGGATCTTCCGACCTGGACAGAAGCCCTGAAGATCCGATAATAAGTCGGATCTTCCGACAGGCAATTCAAGTGTACTTCGAGATTTGAAATCTAATGACCTTTTGACGATTCCACTTGAATACAAAGCTCACAAATGATGTAAGGAACCTTCTATATATGATCAATAACAGAGTATAGCCACAAATAAGTAGATCGGGACAAATCAAGTTATGGAAACAATAAGAATAAGAGCAAATGTGGCTATACTCTGTTATTGATCATATATAGAAGGTTCCTTACTTCATTTGTGAGCTTTGTATTCAAGTGGAATCGTCAAAAGGTCATTAGATTTCAAATCTCGAAGTATACTTGAATTACCTGTCGGAAGATCCGACTTATTATCGGATCTTCCGGGCTTCTGTCCAGGTCGGAAGATCCTGTACAGTGTCGGATCTTCCTGGCCGGAAGATCCGAGACTGCGTCGGATCATCCGACTATCTGACAATTTTCAGAGGATTTTTGCAGGAATTTTTAAACAGGCCTATTCACCCCCCCTCTAGGCCTAGTGTTGATCCTTTCAATTGGTATCAGAGCCTAATCCCTTGTTTAGGCTTAACCGCTAAGGGAAAAACACTATGGCCAGTATGGGGGATGTATCCGAGATGGCTTCCGCTCACAAAGATAAACATCCGACGCCCGTTGAGTCAAGCTCAAGCGATGATGAATTCAACATTAGCGATGTTGATGAGAGCTTGGATGAACAAGAAAAGAAAAAGCAAAGAAGATAGAAGATAAGGAAGAAAATTAAGGAGAAGGCCGAAAGAAAGGCGCAAAAGCTTCTCAAGAAGAAGATACGAGAAAGAGACGCTCTCGACGGACTTCACTCGGTGTCTTATCGATATGAGACATCTTCTTCTAACAAATCTTTCGACCCTTCTAGTCTTAATTTCTCATCCGTTCCAATGGGCAAAGTCCCCAAATTCAATGGGATTGACTATGCCCGATGGAGTGATGATATGAAAATTTACTTGCATGGTCTTCATCCATCTCTTTGGACTATTGTGAAAATAGGTGTCGACAAGAGTGCAACGCCAAGTCGAGAACAAGAGTACGACATCTTCCGCAACTCTCAAGCCGTGACCGTGCTTAGAAGTGCTCTAAGCACTTATGAGTACAACAAGATTAGAGGAATCGATAGTGCCAAGGAGCTATGGGACACTCTTCAAATGGCGCATGAAGGATCGGATGAAGTCAAGGAAGGCAAGGTAGATCTTTTACAAGGAGAACTAGAAGCTTTTGTCATGAAGAAGGATGAGTCATTGCAAGAGATGTATGATCGATTGAAGCTCCTTGTCACCGAAATTAGAATGCTTGGAAGCAATGATTGGGGCGAGAGCAAGGTCACAAAGAAATTGCTTAGAGCATACGCACCCAAGAACCCAATGCTTGCCACAATGATTAGAGAAAGTGACAAGTTCAAGACAATGGTGCCCATGGAGCTATTCAACAAGTTGCAATATCATGAGATGAATAGCTTGGATGTGACAAGGTCAATCCAACAAACCGAAGTCAAGACCATAGCTCTCAAGGCCGAACCAAGCAAGAAAGTTGAGTCAAATGAGAAGACCTCAACTTCCAAGAAAAGTGAAGATTCAAATGATCATGAGAGCACCGATGAAGAAACCGCTATGATGGTTAGGAACTTCAAGAGATTCATGAAGACAAAAGGTGAAAAGAAGAGCTTCTCTCAACGAAGATGCTATGAGTGTGGGGAGAAAGGGCATTACATTGCCGATTGTCCCCGCAAGAAGAATGACAAGGATGACAAGAAGTCCAAGGACAAGACCGGTGACAAAGACAAGAAATACAAGGAGAAGAGTCGAGAGTACAAGAAAAAGTTTGGAAGCGCCCACGTCGGTGAAGGTTGGGATTCATCAAGTGATGACTCCGGTGATGAAGGAATGACCACTTGTGCCATCCAAGCTCCTACACCAACTCCACGACTCTTCAACAACATCGATGAGAGTGATGACGAAGCTCCCATGTGCCTCATGGCTCAAGGGACTAAGGTATTTGACACCACACCACCTATCTCATCCACTCTCTTGTCATCCAGGAACATTGAAAATGATCTAGATAATGAAGAAGCCGAACATGAGAAAAACATGATAAAGAAGTTCGGCAAAGATGGATACAAATTTATTAAAAAACTAATAGAGAAAGTTGAGAAAAGAGAGGAGTCTCTTGATAGGCAAGAAGAATTGCTCATCCTTGAGAAGGAGAGAAACCTTGTCCTAGAAGAGGCTCTAGTCGAGGAGAAACTCAAGGTTGAGAAGTTGGCTTGTGAGTTATCTCATGCCAATGACTCACGGGAGAAGATGTCAAAGGAATTGTCTTTGACAAATAACTCTTAACCTAAAGAATGCTAAAAGTGAGCTTCAAGAAAGGCATTCAAGCCTAGAGATCAAATACAAAGATCTAGAAGCCAATTTTAGCTCACTTTGGGAAAGTACCAAGAACAACTCTAAAACAACTCTTGACTCAAGTGTCTCTACTAGTGAAGGTTGCTCAAGATGTTATAAAATTGATGTGGATACTTGTGCAACTAACATTTCTAAGCTAGAGAAGAAAGTCAAGGCTAAAGATGCTCAAATCCAAAAGTTGACCAAAGCCATTGGCCAAGACCAAGGTAAGGGCAAGAGTGTATTCGAGACCCACCCGGCATATAAAGCCGGTAGATATGGTACTATCAAGGATGGGCTTGGATACACTCGAGGTGGAAAGGCCAATGGGACAAAGAAGATAAGAGGTCGTGATGTGACATTGTTCACCAAGGGGACCAATCTAGGTGAACTAATGGATGCGGCTCATGGTGTGGTAAGCACCATGGAGTCCAAGCCAAAGGCAAAAGCATCTAGTCAAGATGTCAAGATCAAGAACAAGAAGGAAGAGAAGGTCGTTGAGCACAGGCCATCACCAAACTACTCCATCGACTATATGGTCACTTGGGACCAAAATGGGAAGATGGTGGTAAAGTATATAGGTGCTCATACTAGGAAGATGATGAGAAGTGTGTGGGTGCCTAAAATGTCAAAAGCTAACACTCAAGGACGAAAGCTTGGATGAACAAGAAAAGAAGAAGCAAAGAAGGGAGAAGATAAGGAAGAAGATCAAGGAGAAGGCCGAAAGAGAGGCACAAAAGCTTTTCAAGAAGAAGATACGAGAAAGAGACGCTCTCGACGGACTTCACTCGGTGTCTTATCGATATGAGACATCTTCTTCTAACAAATCTTTTGACCCTTCTAGTCTTAATTTCTCATCCGTTCCAATGGGCAAAGTCCCCAAATTCAATGGGATTGACTATGCCCGATGGAGTGATGATATGAAAATTTACTTGCATGGTCTTCATCCATCTCTTTGGACTATTGTGAAAATAGGTGTCGACAAGAGTGCAACGCCAAGTCGAGAACAAGAGTACGACATCTTCCGCAACTCTCAAGCCGTGACCGTGCTTAGAAGTGCTCTAAGCACTTATGAGTACAACAAGATTAGAGGAATCGATAATGCCAAGGAGCTATGGGACACTCTTCAAATGGCGCATGAAGGATCGGATGAGGTCAAGGAAGGCAAGGTAGATCTCTTACAAGGAGAACTAGAAGCTTTTGTCATGAAGAAGGATGAGTCCTTGCAAGAGATGTATGATCGATTGAAGCTTCTTGTCACCGAAATTAGAATGCTTGGAAGCAATGATTGGGGCGAGAGCAAGGTCACAAAGAAATTGCTTAGAGCATACGCACCAAAGAACCCAATGCTTGCCACAATGATTAGAGAAAGTGACAAGTTCAAGACAATGGTGCCAATGGAGCTATTCAACAAGTTGCAATATCATGAGATGAATAGCTTGGATGTGACAAGGTCAATCCAACAAACCGAAGTCAAGACCATAGCTCTCAAGGCCGAACCAAGCAAGAAAGTTGAGTCAAATGAGAAGACCTCAACTTCCAAGAAGAATGAAGATTCAAACGACCATGAGAGCACCGATGAAGAAACCGCTATGATGGTTAGGAACTTCAAGAGATTCATGAAGACAAAAGGTGAAAAGAAGAGCTTCTCTCAACGAAGATGCTATGAGTGTGGGGAGAAAGGTCACTACATTGCCGATTGTCCCCGCAAGAAGAATGACAAGGATGACAAGAAGTCCAAGGACAAGACCGGTGACAAAGACAAGAAATACAAGGAGAAGAGTCGAGAGTACAAGAAAAAGTTTGGAAGCGCCCACGTCGGTGAAGGGTAAACATTCAATCTTCCAGGTCAACAGGTAGTCAAAACTTTCAGTCCTGAATCGGTGAGACGCCATTCTAGGCTAGATAGCAAAAGGAAACGAACATGAAAGTATCAAAACAGTAGGCAACACAAATATTGAGTCATCAAAGGTTTCACTCGAGGAAAAAAAAAAGGTAACTAAGATTAAGTCTGCCTAAGAAACTTACATTGGAGTTAATGAGAACGGAGTATCAGTGGATATGTACAGCACCAGCCACTGCTCCAGCACTGCATGTCCAGTTGGAACCATATGTGAACAAAACAAGTTGGAAGCACAAACCACTGTAATCTAACCATAAGTGCAGGATTCACAGATATCATACCACAGAAAGCAAGGGTCCTTGCTTAAATTTGTTATGAAAAGAAAAGGCGAGTGGTTTTGCTCCTTCTCCAGGTCCTCTAATGAATCCACTGGATATGCACAAAGGAATATCATCAAAGAATGGTTAAGGAATAACACTAAAACATAAGTTAATGATCAACATGATGCAGTAAATAATAAAAACTTGCTCTTACACTAGTGATAAGGAAGACAAGCGGAGATCTCCTCACATCATATACAGCAACAAGACCACAGTACATTTCATTTCCATCTTTGAACGACAATGCCAGACGTTCCCCTGAAGCATCCCATGCTAATTTCTCTATGCCTCGGCTAGACAAAACAATTAAAGCATAAGTATGTGAATTGAAGATAATTTAACTTTATTTGAAGCATAATTATGTGATTCTAGGCTATAATAAATGAACGAACTTCATAAATAAAAAGTATACCAAATGAAAACATGTGTGAGCCAGATTCTGAAGATAATTTGGGGAAATGAATTGTTGCATGCTTCTGTTAGTTAACAAGTGCTTATCTCTCCTTGTGACCCTACAGGCTTATGCTACAAGCTACATAATCAAGACTGGCTTCTGAGCTAGATAATATAATGAGTTTAGTTGAAAATCATCAGATCAATAAGGTGTCAAAATTATGTAGCATAAGATGCACATAAGATCAAGAGTATATAATTCTAATCAAGTGTTGTTGAGTTAGAAAAGGATAACAATGCGACACGACCTTCTGGGTCCCAATTTGCTCCCTGACAGGAACCAAAGTAGAAATAACCAAACATGCGAAACATTTGTAGATTGGCCAAAATCAAGATTATGTGTTGCTCTAGCTTAGATATCAATCAAACTAAGCTTTATGCAATATTAACAATATTCAAATTACCAAACCAGAGTCAGTCACCATTAACTGCCAAATAAGCATCCATATTTGTTCCAAAAAAAACCCACCAAATAAAAAAAATCGCATTTTAAAAAATCAAACTGTTTTCAGCTATTGGGATTACAAAACATTCAGAAATGATTAAAAAATAAAAATAAAGAAAATAAACTCTACAGTAACAAGGTTCATATGCAATGAGAAAATTGGTATGTTCCAATATGCATCAGTTAACATATGAACTTTCAAGATAACTTATATGGTACCCTCACTGATTCGTGAATAAAGCTATGTAGTAAATGATCCATTTCCAAAAAATCGCATACAACTTCTACAGTAACAAGCAATCTATAAAATGCATTAAGTTGTTTACTCCTTCACTAACTAGTATCGTACTCCAATGTAAAGAGTAGGTATTTAGGACTGAGGATGTTACATACAGACACATATCCGTTAGATGAAGACCAAGGTTCTGAAGTCCATGTGTTTGTCTCCCAAAAGTGAAAAGTTCCATCACTAATATATAACAAAATTTTGTAAATCTTTGGAAATATTAGTAACTGGAAATGTAAAGGGTAATTGGCCATACAATTTAGCGGCTAGAAGGTAATCTCCACTAGGTGACCACCGCACTAGTGATATATTACTTAATCCCCTCCGTATAGGAGTACCCAACCCTGTAGCAAAAGAAAAGGTATCCAGATATTAGTGCACAGTTCTGTATCAAATGAGATTTTTATCTTAATTAAAAAAAAGATAGCTATACCTACCTTGAGAAACATCCCAAATCGTGAAAGATGGACTATTACAGGAGGCAGATGCCAAGTATGTGGAAATTTGTCAAGGAAAAAAATGCATACAGATGTTGGTTCTTACCACAAATAATTGACTACTATTGTAAACTTTTCTGTATGCAATTAGTTTAAAATATATATGAAAACAAACGGTAGCCTTTGCCAGGTGCTACTATGAAAACTTATCAAGGATATCTTCCATCAGGCTTCCAACAAAGTGCACTAACTTGCTCAGCAGAAGAATCACGAAGGACATCCACCAATATCCACTGACCACCAGAACCTCTAGGGAAGGCACTAAAGGAAGAAGTGGTGGCCCCAGATTTCATGAATGGAACATTGCCAGGATACGATGCTGACCAGAGGCATATTCCTCCCCTAAAAAAATCACCTCAAATTAAAATCAAAATACGATATGCCACCAATTATTAAGACATGATGAGAGTGACGAGCCAAGTTGAAGAACTATATGATCAGCCAGTAGTAAAACACACTTGCAGGCAACTGCAATCATCTTCCCGCTATTTGGTCTCCACTCAACAGCCTTAACATCGGTTTGATGGTCACTTGTCAAAATGCATGGCTCTTTAGTATCTGTTAAAAGGGCCGGTCATTATTATGTGCTGCAACTAAGTTGATGGATATAGTTCACTTCGTAAAACTAATTCAAAATAACAAGGTAGGCAAATCTCACCTGAATCCTCAAAGTCATGTACTGTAACCTGGTTCTTCCCAGACACAAACGCTAGACAATGCTTGTGTGGATTCCAACTTACTTTCTGGGTGTCAAATTCTTGTAGCAGATTTGGCTGGTAAAACAGAATGACTGCTTATGAGCATGCGTATACTGAGTTTCTTAATAAAAACTCACATTGTGAGAAACTTAACTAATTCAACAATCAGGAAGCGAATACGGGGTGCTTTTCACAAGGATAAAAACTAAAAATATACAGCAGCATTGCTTTAACAACAAAATTTGTGTACAGGTATCTGTATATACCTAAGGACGGTGGCTTAGATGAGAAGTGAATTGAGCCAAGTGTTGTTGAGTTAGAAAAGGATAACAATGCGACATGACCTTCTGGGTCCCAATTTGCTCCCTGACAGGAACCAAAGTAGAAATAAGCAAACATGTGAAACAGTTGTAGATTGGCCAAAATCAAGATTATGTGTTGCTCTAGCTTAGATATCAATCAAACTAAGCTTTATGCAATATTAACAATATTCAAATTACCAAACCAGAGTCAGTCACCATTAACTGCCAAATAAGCATCCATATTTGTTGCCAAAAAAAACCCACCAAATAAAAAAATCGCATTTTAAAAAATCAAACTGTTTTCAGCTATTGGGATTACAAAACATTCAGAAATGATTAAAAAATAAAAATAAAGAAAATAAACTCTACAGTAACAAGGTTCATATGCAATGAGAAAATTGGTATGTTCCAATATGCATCAGTTAACATATGAACTTTCAAGATAACTTATATGGTACCCTCACTGATTCGTGAATAAAGCTATGTAGTAAATGATCCATTTCCAAAAAATCGCATACAACTTCTACAGTAACAAGCAATCTATAAAATGCATTAAGTTGTTTACTCCTTCACTAACTAGTATCGTACTCCAATGTAAAGAGTAGGTATTTAGGACTGAGGATGTTACATACAGACACATATCCGTTAGATGAAGACCAAGGTTCTGAAGTCCATGTGTTTGTCTCCCAAAAGTGAAAAGTTCCATCACTAATATATAACAAATTTTTGTAAATCTTTGGAAATATTAGTAACTAGAAATGTAAAAATGGAAATGGTAATTGGACATACAATTTAGCGGCTAGAAGGTAATCTCCACTAGGTGACCACCGCACTAGTGATATATTACTTAATCCCCTCCGTATAGGAGTACCCAACCCTGTAGCAAAAGAAAAGGTATCCAGATATTAGTGCACAGTTCTGTATCAAATGAGATTTTTATCTTAATTAAAAAAAAGATAGCTATACCTACCTTGAGAAACATCCCAAATCGTGAAAGATGGACTATTACAGGAGGCAGATGCCAAGTATGTGGAAATTTGTCAAGGAAAAAAATGCATACAGATGTTGGTTCTTACCACAAATAATTGACTACTATTGTAAACTTTTCTGTATGCAATTAGTTTAAAATATATATGAAAATATATGAAAACAAACAGTAGCCTTTGCCAGGTGCTACTATGAAAACTTATCAAGGATATCTTCCATCAGGCTTCCAACAAAGTGCACTAACTTGCTCAGCAGAAGAATCACGAAGGACATCCACCAATATCCACTGACCACCAGAACCTCTAGGGAAGGCACTAAAGGAAGAAGTGGTGGCCCCAGATTTCATGAATGGAACATTGCCAGGATACGATGCTGACCAGAGGCATATTCCTCCCCTAAAAAAATCACCTCAAATTAAAATCAAAATACGATATGCCACCAATTATTAAGACATGATGAGAGTGACGAGCCAAGTTGAAGAACTATATGATCAGCCAGTAGTAAAACACACTTGCAGGCAACTGCAATCATCTTCCCGCTATTTGGTCTCCACTCAACAGCCTTAACATCGGTTTGATGGTCACTTGTCAAAATGCATGGCTCTTTAGTATCTGTTAAAAGGGCCGGTCATTATTATGTGCTGCAACTAAGTTGATGGATATAGTTCACTTCGTAAAACTAATTCAAAATAACAAGGTAGGCAAATCTCACCTGAATCCTCAAAGTCATGTACTGTAACCTGGTTCTTCCCAGACACAAACGCTAGACAATGCTTGTGTGGATTCCAACTTACTTTCTGGGTGTCAAATTCTTGTAGCAGATTTGGCTGGTAAAACAGAATGACTGCTTATGAGCATGCGTATACTGAGTTTCTTAATAAAAACTCACATTGTGAGAAACTTAACTAATTCAACAATCAGGAAGCGAATACGGGGTGCTTTTCACAAGGATAAAAACTCTATGCTTTAATTTTCAGATAACTTAGTAATAAAAAAAATTAGAAAGCATGCTGGAGGATATCAAATCCATGAATAGATCCACAGTCAATGCTGTTGGATAAGCAGAAAATGGAGCATTGATATAACAGCAACCTTCAATCTATGGCGAGTCGTAAAGTTGTAATCTGAGTAACACTACTATGTCAAAGAAGCTATTGAACCAAGATGTAGTCATGTATGCTGACTGTGGAGAAGTAAGAAACATGTAATGCCCCCAGCCTCTGGAACCAGACATTGAGATTTGACCTCTTAGTACACGCAGAAATGGTTTAAGTGTGCAAGTCCCTTTGGGTGGAAAGAAACTTGGGGCACATTGTAGTGAAGTAATTCAGATACAGTAATACAACTCACATCTAATGGAGGGAAGATCATCCGTTTGAAGAATGTGGATATTATGGAAGTCAAGCTTGCTGCAGGTACGCTCTCACTGGACTCAGGTTGCTCTGCAGCAGGGGGTTCGCCGATGGGGTGAAGAGCATCTGCCTGGAAAGGGATAGGGCTGAAGACCATCCCCTGCATGCAAAACCCCAAAATTCACATAATCAGACGTCAGATAGCACAATTCGCTTCGTAGGGAAAGAAAAGTAAAGGCTAAATTTATAGAAAAGTGAACTGACAAGGACATCCCCGTAGGCTTCCTTGGCGCGGTCGTCGGACAAGGCATCCGCCGCAACTGCGGAAGAGAGCAAGGCAGGTCGGGATGAGCACAAAATCGCTGATACTAACTAATTCAGAGGCCGTCGAGCAGCAGGAATCGATATGATGGTGTCATGCTTTGTTCCCACTTGCTTGAATGTATTTGTGAGATCATATACTGATATCCTCCTCTGTGTGCTCCTGCCAGTGACATGTTCTGCAAATCTGAAGATGTGAACTTTGGCAGGTTGTCATTGCCCTACAGATGTGCTCTTGGCTCTTGATGCCGCTTCATATGTTCTAAAGATTGGAGTTCTAATATACAAGCAAATGACACCTATCATATTTGGTCCAGGAAACCTGCACGCCCTTTCTGTGCGGCTGAGAATATTGGTTGGGAGCGTGACATTTCAGTATGGCCCCTTCAACTTTGGTATGAAGCGGAGGTGGAAAAAGCCAGTAGACTCAGCAAGAACACGTCTGGAGGGCAGGACAAGGGACCATAGGCTGGACAAGCTAATGGTTCAGCTGAGGAACTTGAGGCTTGCCTTGGCTTTACGTGAGTTGATATCTCAGCAGAGGAATGGATATGCTTCTCTCCAACTTCTTTCAAAGTGGAGACATGAGGTCGGGTTGAACATTGAGATCGGCGCTTTCCTCAAGAAATATCCCCACATTTTCCAGATTTACATGCACCCTATAAAGAGAAATCATTGCTGCAAAATCACCCAAAAGATGTCCGACTTGATTGTAGAGGAAGATGCTGTGATCAGGGAGAATGAGGCCGACACAGTGCAGCGCCTGAAGAAACTTCTCATGCTCTCCACGAATGGAACTCTGAATATGCACGCATTGTGGCTTGTAAGAAGGGAACTTGGACTGCCTGATGATTACAGGTCTTCCGTACTACCAAAGCATCGACATGGTTTATATCTTGAATCCCCTGATACTCTGTCACTTGTCTCAAGGGATGATGAATTAGCTGTAGCTAAGATTGAAGAATGGAGGAAGAAAGAGTACACTGAAAAATGGCTAGCTGAATCAGAGACAAAATACGCTTTTCCAATCAACTTCCCTACTGGATTTAAGATTGAGAAAGGTTTTAGGGAAAAACTCAAGAACTGGCAGAGACTTCCCTACACCAAACCTTATGAGAAGAATGATTTGCATCCAATCCACAATTAATGTAGAGCGGCTTGAGAAATGCATTGTTGGTATTCTTCATGAACTTTTAAGCCTTACTGTAGAAAAGATGATACCACTTGAGAGACTGTCTCACTTTAGACGAGTTTTTGCTATGGAGGTAAACTTGCGGGAGCTTCTTCTTAAGTACCCAGGAATTTTCTACATCTCGACCAAGGGAAGTGCGCAGACAGTCATTCTGAGGGAGAGTTACAGTAAAGGCTGCCTGATTGAGCCTAATCCTGTATATGATGTGCGAAGGAAAATGCTAGATCTGATTTTGTCTGGATGTCGTAACGTTGGTGAAACAGAAAGTGCAGCTTGGTTCACCGAGGAGTATGATCTGGGAAGCTGCCATGAGATGCAGAAGGGAAGCTGTCATGAGTTGCAGAATAACATGTGCAAGGTGGATACTGCAAGTCCCATACTGGAACTTGAAACTGACACTGACTCATACAGAAATAACTATATTACTGAAGAGCTCCCATGCCAACATATCTGTGACACAAGAAAGGGGTGAAATAAGCGATTAAGCAGACTTGAACATGGAAGGATAGTATGGGACTCTCATTAGGTACTTGATGCATACAGTTCCGTGAAGCAAGTGGCGCCGCAATCCACCAATTATCAATTGCTGCTACTCTGATTCATTTAAGCATCAAGCATCTGCAATTGCCTGGATAAAATAGTAATGAGTGAAGGTAAACCAAACGGATATGCTGCAGAATAACATGTGCCAGGTCTTCCATACTACCAAAGCATCGACATAATTTATATCTTGATTCCCCTGATACTGTCGCTTGTCCCTACTCTCTAGGGATGACGATTTAGCTTTGGCTAAGATTGTAGAATGGAGGATGAAAGAGTACACTGAAAAATTACTAGCTGAATCAGAGACAAAATATGCTTTTCCATTCAACTTCCCTACCAATCACGCCCTTGTATATATCTTTAGGACTCATTCAATAGTTAATAGTTATGGTTTAACTAGTTAAAAAAGGTTATCTTTTGATCAAAAGATAGTCTCATTCTCATATACGTACTTCAAGATTATATAAGGATGATGTGTAAGATCATTTATATTATAAACTATGTATGCTAAAATCAGATCATTAGAAAAATTATCTTTTAAAATACTCGTATCATTAGAGAAAGCCTTAATGTAGTTCTGACAAATGAACGGACGGAGTATAAACATTTGACATTTCTACTCGGAGTCGATCGGCCTGACGTTCCCAGCTCCCAACTCTGCGTTCTCTTTCACAGCTTACTAAAAAATATATTTTAAACAAAACATGTGCTTGCTTAAGACACTAGTAGTAGTTGCTAGTAAATTAGTATGTTCGTGTAACATCATACTGAACTAGGCATGGCAATATCGACGCATAAGCCAAAAATTAGGCTCATCTGATCATAAAACTCCTATTGAGACAGTACACTGTTAGGTCAGCAACAGAAACAACATCCTACATCCATGTGCTAATATAAATAGCTCCTTCCGTAGTTAAGCATTGTCAGCAGCCTTGTAGAATCCATACACTCTCCCAGGCAACGAAGTTTTATTGTCCTTCCAAGTATGAATTCACTTTTATTGCGAACCTCCAAAGCTTCCCATAATACATACGCATATCTGCATATAGAAGTTGAATGCAAGTCTGTTATTGTCATACACACGGCATCAGTAGGATATCACTAGAGAGTAGTATGTGATAGAAGACCATGGACTTAAGCATGAACGATTAAAGGCACAATAACACAAAAGACGCCGAACATGAAACATCCACGACTCAAAATGTTACTATGTCCTTAGATAAATACAGATTGAAGTAACTGTTGAGTCCCTAACCAGCATATATGCAACTGAAAGGAGAAAAAAAAACAGCTTCGCTACATTCAAACTGAGTTGATCTTGCAGACTCGAGAGGGATTAAGTCCAGAAGAAGGGCCAGTCAGTCTTCGGTGTGGGGGTTGCTGTGGATTGTTGGACTTCAGATCCAACGATTCAGGATTGATGAGTTAAGGATCTGCAATATTGAAGTCATCTGGACACACCCTTTTTTGGTGGTTGTGTCTTAGAAACTTCTTTGGCAGGTGAATAAACAAATTCAAGTTCTATTCATGCATAATTGTTTGAATTTGCATAGATAGCATACCCCTTTAGACAGATAGAGAATTGCGCATACAAAAATTCCAAACTGAGATACAATTAATGGAAGTTCAACACAAGGCTAGTCCTGACTAAACCAAAATCTTAGAATCCACAGATCATAAGGAGATTACAAGCAAAGCATGAAATTGACAAAGATCATGAAAACAAGCAAACTTCTCGGGACATAAATTTACTAAGGAAATACACATATTTTCACAGTAAAGTATTTAGATACCATATTCATCTGTATATGTACCTTCTCAATAGATATGGCCTTAATCATCACCACTACTAGAATCGTATTCAGGGTCATCCATGAAAGGCCAACATATACTAGCATCCCCTTCCTCGTAGTCACCTCTACTAGGATGTTTTAGCTCATACGCATCCTGGCTCTTGCATCCATAGCAGTGACCTTATGTAATAATAAAAAAGAAAAATATTAAAATACAAATATAGCATATAATCGTTAAAGTTCACCGAGTAATTTTAAAGAAAATTATTAGGACAGAAACTATGGTACCGCAATCATTTGGCTCCAGCAGGCAGCAGAAATAAGACTTGAGGCCGGACAGTTGCTTTACTTCAGCAAAATAAAGTTTTGAGGTCCAAACATCAGAACTTGCATGCTTTTCCTCAATAGTGAAGTTGTAGTGATGAAAAATCCTGTCATAAGACTCAACACTGAAACATTGACTACGAAGCTCACCAAACTTGTGCTCGATGCCCTACAAATCCACAGGGAAACGATCATAATCATAATTTTTTGATTTAATTGCATTACACAAAATTAAAATAAACAAAGAGGATTGACAAACCTCAAAATGAAAATTTTCAGCAGATTTTGTGAAAGCTAAGAAGCATTCCTCGCTCATCCACTTGATTCCATCTTCAATTGTTTTTCTGTAACAATTTTTTTTCATACTCTTACAATAGTCTTTTGCCTCCTCGTCTATAAGACCATTGGACTCATCTGGCACATCATCATGAATAGGATATTCCTCTTCTTGATCCACCTCAGGGAGAGAACACACGTCATCCTCATAACCCCCAAACTTCATCCTAAACATTTCATTACAAAAATATGTTAGAAAGAACATCCCAAAAGATGAAGCGTCTAGTAACTTATACCTTATGCCAGGAATAAATCATAAGGTCATTTGGTTAAAATAATTTTTATTTGCTTCTATTGAAGACATAGAAACCTTCAGAGAGTGCCATTAGTGATGCAAGTTCCATTTCTTTTGGGTCATTGGGTCGACCCAAAATTTGGAAAAATGGAATACAATGGCATGCCATGTAATTAATTTATGGGAGGGAAATGAACTAAAGTGGCAAGTCAGCGTAATTAATTAGCCATTGGTTACTCACAATCCTTGAGTGCCCTAGATCTATGTCTAAAGCAAATTTTTCACAAACAGACATGGAGATAAAATGGGTGTCTCATTCTAGTGTGGGCTGGTCCATCATGAGAGCACCCCATGATTATGATGGAATTACACCGTTACTCAATTGTACTATACATATATAATTATGTCGCGCAAGGTGGTGAAAGATCATCCTACTTCTCAAAGAAAACAAGAAGTTTAAGTCTAGGACTAAGGATTGCACTGCACATTCACCATCTAAATTCCTTAAAACACCCAACAAATACATTCCTAACAGGATTCTCAAGTTAAGAAATGCAAAAATGAACCATGAAAGAAATACTTACATCTCCATCATCCAATCATCAAATTCTTCATCATCATATAAGTCTCCAAAATACAACTTGACCCTAAGAAAGATCACAAGTGCCATGATACAGTTAGCACGTTACCAGTGTCATTGTCTAACAGACGCAAAGCTTGTCTCCACTCTTGTGGATCCCACAAAACATGTAACTTTCATCATAATCTTACTGTTATCCTGAACTAAAATAACTGAAAACTCGGAAGCTTCTGGAACAAGGTCAAATTAACAAGCAATAGAAGAAAACTGATGGTTGTAAGATAAGAAGCAGTGGGGACAAAACTAAAGTGTACAGATTAAAAAAAAATATTGTCTGTGTTGCACCCGTACTATATTGACAGGATTTACAAGCAGCAAGAGAATAATAGGTTCATACACAGTTTTACTAGGCCAGGTCAAAGAAATAAAATGTTGCAGTAATGAAAAACACTAACCAATAATATCTAAACAACAAAGCCCTTTTTGGTCCCAGGTAAGTAAGGGTAGGCAAACCATTATCTACATTACCAGAAGATAATTCAAGGCAGAGGGTAGCATACGTTGTCGAATCTTTCTCCTTGGAGGGCCTGTCAATCTCCGAAGAACTGTATCCCTCCACCTCTCCTTGAGCAACCTTACCAGTGGACCAAATACCATCCTTATTCGCCTCCAATTCCATCTTCTCAAACCTAAACCATCCATTTCAATCCTATTAGAACAAATAATCTCTAAAATAAGTCCTTAATCACTTAAAGCAGAGAACAATGGTTTGAGGCAGTGGATAAAATATATTGTTGCATCTTCTCCTCCGAGGACCTGTGGATCTCCGAAGAAATACCCCTTCCAAAAGAGAATGTGTCACTCCTTGAGCAACCTTACTGGTCGAGTCATCATCCTCATTTGCTTCCAGATCCAACTTCTCAAACCTAAACCATCCATTTTGATCTGATTATAACAAATAATCTCTAAAAGAAGCCCTTAGTAACTTATGGAAGATGATAATGACAACAAATGTGAAGGTTCATTTGATTTAAATAAAATCTGCTTAATCTCAAATGTTTCAAGGACGGAAACCTTCTATGAGAACTGTAAATATTTCCAAAGATGAAAGGAAGTTAACTGCCCACGAAGCAGAAGCAAGACGTGAATACTAATGGGTTGAGGAACCAACTCAACCTGGAATTGGTTATATCTGAGGTCACCCCATGATCGTGGTGGGATCATACCATTCTTCATTTTTATAATAGACATATGCTTCTCTGGATTGCAATGGAAATAGGCCAAAACTTCTTATTCCTCAACCAAAACAGGTAGATTACATATAAGAATAAATACTTACAGTTGTGACATCCAATCGGACAGTTGATGTTCATGCAAGCCACCAATATCTACCTTAGCCCTAAGATCAGAAATGCCACAATTTAGCATGTCACATATTTTATATTATCACATAGATGCAAATCATTTCTCCAAAAAAAAAGTAGGCATAGTTTGAATATCGTGCAATTTTTTTTTGAAGAATGAATATCGTGCAATTGACCAGTAATCTATGATCTTATTTGTACACACATCTCAAACAACAATAATTCTGCTTTTTGTCTACCTTACAAAACATGCTGCCTATATCATAAACTAAACTGATATCCTGGGTAGATAAAAAAGACACTATCAACAAGGTCCCAAAATTCTGGATGCAGTCTCAAAATATTGAGTGGATATACAAAGAATAAAAAGAACAGAAAAAATAGAAGAAGAAGACAACCATAAAAGGAATACTAAAATTGTAGCTAACCACAAGTTGACAACATTTTCTCTACACAGAAGAAGATTCAAGGCAGAGATAACATATATGGTTGAATCTTTCCCCTTTGAGGACCTGTGGATTTCAGAGGAAATGTTATCCTCATTCACCTCCAAGTCCAACTTCTCAAATCTAAAGAGCCATTTTGATCTGATTAGAACAAATATCCCCGAGAGATGAAGTCCTTAGAAACTTAGAATGAAAACAACCATTTGATGATCACAACTTATTAGATTTGGTGACAAGTTCACAACAACTCAGAGGATCATCTGATAAATGTTAAATAATTAAATCTTCTTAAGCCGTATGGTAGAGGATTGAAACCTTATGGGAAAGTATATTTATAGTTTACTGGATTTTTTTTTTAAAGATGAATGGAAGTCACCAATAGCTCCAGAGGCAGAAAATACGAGATTGAAGACTAAAGTGGTTTTTGGTTTGAGGTCCGAACTCGTCCTAGAATGGGTGGGTTACTTGGTTTATCTTCAGACATCAAATCAACCTGTGATTATAATGTGATAATAACCAACCCATTCCATTCCGCAAATGAAACAAGTGAATTTGATTCAGGAGTAATGATTGATTGGTCAATTCCCTATCTCATTCCTCAAACCAAACATTCCATAACTATGGATTTATGATTTGAAAGGACTAAAGTCAAAATGACAGGTAAGGGAATACAAGAAACAAAAACTTATAGCTGTGACATCCAATCTGATAATTCTTTTTCTTCATGAAAGCCAGCATCCACCTCAGCCCTAAGAAGGATCACAACAGGTAGCATGTGATGATTAAAAGCTCTGGTGAAATTCCAGGGATACTAATCCTGTACTAGGTAACACAAATTATGCAATTACAGAAAATGCAAAATAAGTAAGAAGCTCACAGTATGACAGTATTTAAAAGAAACCTGACAATAAAAGGTCCCCCCTTATGCCATATCAAAGGCATAAAGTTTGCAGGCAGAATTATATGTGTGTGCAGGAGAAAATTCAAGGCAGAGATAGCATACATGGTCAAAGCTTCCTCTTCTGAGGGCCTGTGGATTTCTGCAGATGATTGGGAGGGAGTCATTTCAGCAGCTTCCTTTCTTCTAGAGCCCTCTTTTTTCCTAGCTCTTCTTCTGGACTTTGCTGTTGACCGTCTAAATAGAACACAGACAATGGGGGTTCAATAACAGTGCATTAGGATTACACTAGCGCGGTAAAAATGAAATCTTTTCGACAAAAGGGCCAAGAAGCAGAGTATCTGATATTGCCTGGTGTGCATAGTAGAAAACTAGGTGGCACAAATTATGAAATTACATAATGAGCTTTTGGATACAGGTTACACAAATTATGGAATTACAGATCAAGTAAAATAAGTTGGGAACTGACAGTATTTACAAGCAATCGGAGAATAATAGGGACACACACTAATTGACTAGCCAATTTCAAGGCTTATAGCTTGCAGGGAACATAGCTTTGAGCATTATGCACGTCAGCACGTGAGCAGAGGAAAATTCAAGGCCGAGGTAACATACATGGTCGAACCCTCCTCCTCTGAGGGCCTGTGGATTTCTGCAGAATATTGGGAGGTTTCAGCAACCGCCGTTCTTGTGGAACGTTCTCTTCTGGATCTTAAGACTGCCTGCCTAAATACAGTAGGAACATTGTGAAGGTATAAACAACCATGCATTAGGTACGCACTAGCAAGCTAAAAATGCAATCTTTTCAAAAACAAAAATGAACAAGTTTTTCCCCTGGACAAGAAAATTCGATTTTGCCGAGATGGAGCGAAGAAGGTTGCGGGTGGGTCCGGCTTCGGCGCAGCAGTCATTTATTTTGGAGGATTTTCTATTTTTTTTTGTCGGCTTATTAGCACAAGAAAGAACCTTTTACGGATTTGCGAATTTAGAATTGGGCCCAGATTCAGCCCGGCGCGGGCAGGGCTTGTGGCCCATGAGTACCTCTAGCAGTCTGGCTGTAAGTAAAATAACAAAATGCATCCAAATATTTGGTCTTTTCTCTTCTCAAAAAAACAGGTTAAATTCGAGGGTTGTTTTTGTACAGCAGTCATGTAACATGCAGTGATAAGATATTGGACGGAGTCGATTTTGGTGTGTCTACACGTGTCAATGTGTTGAATATAGAAATGTGTGTTGTCTCGATGCTCCAGTAAGAAAACGGTGTCTCGGCAAGAACAAGAAGGGTACCTTTCGCCGTAGAGCTCTGAATCCAGGTCTTCGTGCAATCGTGCCGGGTCTCTCTTCTACAATTTTATAAAGCCGATTCGATCGGAACCGATCGATCTATAATAATCAGCAAAAGCATATAGATGACAGTATTTATATTTAGGAGGCAACGTCGATCTTTTGGTCTTTCAAACGGAGTCCAAACACGACGTCGTCTCTATGTCAACTGCATGCTGTTCGGTCTCAGTTTCTCCTTTTCCTTTTCTTCCCAGCAAAAATAAAAAGAGAAAGAGACATATCCCAAACCGATCGGCCCACGGCCCGTCAGCGACGCTGCAGCCGCGATATGGGCCCAGCGTGTTGCCTAGCAGATAACAAAAGTTGCCCATTCTCTTTCCTCAAAAAACAATATTAGTAAATAATTACAGACACACCCTCATGCACATTTCTTTCTCAAGTAAACTTGTTTAGCATACTGTAATACTTAGCCACCTCAAGAATAATAACAAATAACTAATCAAAAGCTAGAGCCAGCGTGCTACCTGCCCGATACAACATAGGGATACACTCGTCACACATCTTAACCTCTTCTACCTACTGTGTGGTCACGCTCTTCGCCAGATTCCTTGGTTGGTCCACATCGAATCCACGGAGGACAGTCAGATGGTATGCAAGCAACTGAAACAACAATAACAAAATATATATGTTCAGTCAACAGAACTTGTATGTAGTAAAGAGGCAAAGGTAAATAAGGAGGCTTGAGGATTACACAGAAAATAACAAGACAAGCTTTAGACAAACCTGTAGTGGAATTATGTTGATCACAGGCTGGAGACAATCTGCAACCCCTGGAACTTCAATGACTCTGCAGGATCCATTAGAACATACGGCAGATGCATCTCCCTTTGAGCACATCACTATCAGGCGCCCCTTGCGTGAAAGTAGCTGCTGAATTACTGACTGTTGCTTGCTGCAAGGTGAACTTGTTAAGCAGAGCCTTTTTACTAATAAAAACTGAAAGCAGACATGGTTCCTTTTCAAAACGCTTGATTACCTGAAGCATGCATCACGGGTTGCAATCACAATGATGGGAAGGTTTTCATCCACCAGTGCCAGTGGCCCATGTTTCATCTCACCAGCAAGCATGCCTTCACTATGCATGAGTGCAACCTCCTTAACTTTGAGAGCACCCTCCAATGCGGTGACCTCTTCTACCTACTGTGTGGTCACGCTCTTCGCCAGATTCCTTGGTTGGTCCACATCGAATCCACGGAGGACAGTCAGATGGTATGCAAGCAACTGAACCAACAATAACAAAATATATATGTTCAATCAACAGAACTTGTATGTAGTAAAGAGGCAAAGGTAAATAAGGAGGCTTGAGGATTACACAGAAAATAACAAGACAAGCTTTAGACAAACCTGTAGTGGAATTATGTTGATCACAGGCTGGAGACAATCTGCAACCCCTGGAACTTCAATGACTCTGCAGGATCCATTAGAACATACGGCAGATGCATCTCCCTTTGAGCACATCACTATCAGGCGCCCCTTGCGTGAAAGTAGCTGCTGAATTACTGACTGTTGCTTGCTGCAAGGTGAACTTGTTAAGCAGAGCCTTTTTACTAATAAAAACTGAAAGCAGACATGGTTCCTTTTCAAAACGCTTGATTACCTGAAGCATGCATCACGGGTTGCAATCACAATGATGGGAAGGTTTTCATCCACCAGTGCCAGTGGCCCATGTTTCATCTCACCAGCAAGCATGCCTTCACTATGCATGAGCGCAACCTCCTTAACTTTGAGAGCACCCTCCAATGCGGTGGCATAGTTATAACCTCTTCCAAACACAAGGAGTGACTCTGAATCGATCAAGGAAGAGGCAAGCTCCTTCATTTCAACATCAAGTTTGAGAACTTCACTAACATTACCTACATAGAAAATTGTTTCAAATTGGAAACGTCAGTCAAAAACAACATTTCACCTGGCTACACAATAAATTTCTGCTCCAATTCAACATACTTGGAAGACCGGAAAGACCACTGATGATAGCATCCCTTCTAGCTTGAGTGGATATTTGATCCGATCCAATAGCCAACGCCATCATCGCCATGGCTACTATTTGACTTGTATATGCCTGCAAGATTGTCAGGTGTGTTAGGACACAGGAACTCGGATGTTAAAAAATGACGATAATCATTACAGCATGAAAATTTATATAGACCAACCTTGGTACTGGCAACACCAATCTCACAACCAGCATTGATATGAACTCCACAATGTGTTTTTCTCGACAGTGTGCTTCCAACAGTATTTGTTATGCCAACACAAAGAGCTCCGTTTTCTAGTGCATAATCAAGAGCGAGGAGGGTATCTGCTGTCTCCCCTGACTGACTAACAAAGACTGCAGTGTCTTCCCTATAGATGGGACCTTGTCTGTCCAGCAAGTCACTTGCAACCTCCATAGTCACAGGAATACCTATCATCCAAATAAAGCATGGAAAAAAGGACTTGAGGTACAGGATCATTAACTAAATTATAATTGGTTTGACGATTTCCAAAATTTTACTCATATAGAGAATACAGATGGAGTAATTGATTGGACTTACCGGTCAGTTCTTCCACAAAAGGTCTTGCAGCTAAGGCCGCATTGTAACTTGTACCACAACCAATAAAAACCACCCTTCTACAGCGCCTAATTGTTTTGAGAAATTCTTTCAGTCCACCTAAAAGAACCCCACCATCCTTCAGTCTACCCCTCATTGTTGTTGTCAACGAATGTGGCTGTTCATGGATTTCTTTTTGCATGAAGTGGTCATAACTTCCTTTCTTTATTTGCTCAACTTCCATTTCAAGAACAGACAATGCTCGTTGCACAAATGCTGGCTTCTCTTTATGAGGGTCAAACTTGAGGATAGACACACTGCCATCCTGCAATGCTTAAACCAATTAGGCATAGTAAAACGTAAGGAATTATATTACATGAACATAACATCATGCCGGCAGAAAATCAAGAATGGCGTTGGTGATTATCGAGGTCTAGAAATTGTTGAATTAAAATGGATGAACCTTCAATAAAAAAAAATATAGGCAACATAAAAACCAGGAACTGCATGTGAACTAACAAATAAACCCTTTAACAATACCTTAATATGAACAATTTCATTATCTTCAATAGCTAAATAGTTCTTCGTATGCTCTACAATAGCACATAGATCACTGGAGAAGAATAATTCTTTGGGCTTTCCATTTGTTGTCAGAGCTTTGACATCATGAAATGGCTTCCCATTTTGTTGACCACTTAATTCCTGAAAGACAAGCGACAATTGTCAGTTCATTACTAATCTTGAGTACACGTGTTTGTATCTTGTTAAGAATTTCCGTTGATGAGAGAAAAGATATGATAATAGAAGGAATTTATAGAGTATTATTAATACTTTCTTCAATGTTTTATGTTTACTATCATGCTGTTTTTTACTGCCAATTGTCAGTTCATTACTAATATTGAGTACACATGTGTGTATCTTGTTAAGAATTTCCGTTGATGAGAGAAAAGATATGATAATAGAATGAATTTATAGACTATTATTAATACTTTCTTCAATGTTTTATTTTTACTATCATGCTGTTTTTCCTGCCATATATTTTTCTCCTATTTTCCCTGTTAGGCACGCTAGGCTTGTGTCTGTTTTGCATGCCTAGACCTGCGCGCATATCACGCAAGCCCAACAACTACAATTCTCTCTTGATCCCGTTTCCATAAATCAAAAGTAGATTGCTTTGGCTGTTGGACTATATATATGTAACATGTGTTTCCATGGTTAATAAATCTACTAAGCTGCTATTTCCGCTATTACCAAAGATATAAGGATGTCATTTCGCTTACATTGACACCAAGTATCAGTATGCTTCCTCGTTTGCATGCGATCAATTCATTTGGATAGTGTGGACTTTTAAAGATAAGTGCGTAGGCTCCTTCAAGCTGCCTCATGACTTCCATAACAACTTGGCTAAATGTCACATCACCTGAGAAAATGAAAAACCATGTAAAGAACTGAGAAAACTCGAATGGGTTCGGTCAGCAATTATTTATTCTGTAATGCACAATAAGCATTCTTTCATGCCCAAGGAACACTCCTGCCAAGTTTGGAGCAGTGTGTTGTCTAAGAAGTCTCTATGTGCTAGCAGAAAGTGCTGAGTACAAATAGCATATATGTGTATCAAGTATCAACTATTGCCTCATATGTTTCCTAGGGGACAATATTAATGTTTTTGACATCATGCAATGCTCCAAGGAAATAGCAGTAGAGAAATTACAGGCTAAATTGTCTAGGTAAATATGAGAGGACATTTTGACAATAGTGGCAATATTCCAATATCAAGGATATAAACACATTACCTTGCTCATCGTGAGATGTATCAAAAACAAACTTTGCTAGCTTAGGGATGACTTCTGTATCCGTATCAGATTCAAAGGTGAACCCATGCCTAGTTAGTGTCTCTTTCAAGACCTGAACAGATATAACAAAAGAATCAAGTTCGAATTGTTCCTATGTTTATCATATGGTGCCGCATTACATTACAACGGTATCAGTGGGATGCAAATGATGGCATACATTCAAGTTTCATATGTTGAGGCTTGAGTGTCATAAATATCCAACAAATACTAGGGTCTACTTTTGAACTCTAACATTAATTGCTGGGAATCATATATTTACTAATTAGACAAAGAAACTGTGAAGTGGTAAAACAATCTAAAGAACTGAAAAAAGATTATTTACTCCATTAATAAACATCATTAAATATTGTACTGCAGTAACAGTTCCTTAGTACCAGTTATTATATGAGGTTGTAAACTAAAGGGCAGATTCCCTCTTTAAAGAATAGGAAGGAAGATAAGGAGACATCCCATGTGGAGGGGCTCAAAGAAAACTGTAGCATTGGGAAAAGATTGGTACAGGCATGTGGTTTCAATGATTCATATGCGAAGACAACTCTAAAGATCATATAGAACAAAATAAACAATTCGCAAGGATTGTATCAAACAATGCCACAACAACAACGCAAGCAGACCTCATAGTTTGTGATAATGCCATTGTGGACAACCAGGAACTCATCACCGGCACCAGAGGATTGGGGGTGGCTGTTCCTTTGGGCAGGCACACCATGCGTGGCCCATCTGGTGTGGGCAATCCCAGCATGCACGCTGAATGCAGCATCCAAGTTCACATCTTTCTCATCAACCTCTGAAAAGTAAAAAAAAATTAAAATCTAGAGATAAAATTTAGATTTTATGCTACTGCTATAGTTCATGGGTTCCACGTATGACAGGAGAACCAAAACTGCAATTGTATAGCATTGAGTTCCAACTTTATATTTTTGTGACAAAAGCCATGTGAGGTTCAACATATCGAGAAAGGAGACCCTAAATGTTGGGAGTACGCTGTTCCAATGTCGAAATGCTGAAGTAAGAGAAGCAGAATTATCCAAAATTACTACACCAAGTAACAAAGTTATCCCAAAATTGTGGCCTCAAACCCGGTCAAAATCAAAGTTTTTACCGCGTGAAGCACGACAAAATTCTGCCTTTGCGCCAGGAACCAATCAGGGACCCAGAGATTGAAAAGGGCAAAAAAAAAAGCAAAGATCAGAAGAGAGCTGACCTGAGTACACGGATCGCACGAGGTTCTCGATCTTGCCCTCCTGGCGGAAGACGAGCGGCGGCGGCCCCGCGTACGGCGCATCAGAAGGGGAAGCAGAGGAGGAGGAGGAGGCGGCGCGGTCCGCGTCGAGCGCGATCCCGGAGGAGTCGTAGCCGCGGTACTCGAGGCGGCGGAGTCCGTTGAAGAGGACCTCGAGGATGTAGCGGCGCTCCCGCGACACATTGTAGTTGAGGTAGGCGAAGATCCCGCACATCCTGAGCGGCTGGCTGGCTGGCTGGCTGGCGGGAGGGCGGGTCTTCTAGAACCTTCGGTTCTTGAGGAGAGAAAGGTTCTACGCACTGTGGGGGCAAGGAGTAGCAGTGATTTCCATCGGTTTTGTAGTTGCGTCGGCCGGCCGGAGAAGACGAGTAGGGCGGAGGAAGAAGGCGCGTCGTTTCGATGGCTGACGGGGTGGACTCGTGCCGACTGCCTAGCGCTACGACTTTTCTCTGGATTTTCGCTGAGATCAAACCACTTTTTTTTCCCAGTAGAGAAAGGAGATCGAACTACTTCTACGATGAAATTTGCTGCATTGAGTATGGTAATCAAGTTGACATTTTTACGTAAAGGTGCCTACTTCATCGGCACATTGATTAGTCGGAGGATTAGGATTTATAGCATATTAACTTAGAACAAAACTAGATGCAAACTAATATGAAAGATTGATGTATCAAAATAGTTGTGATATTACCTATTGAGAGGTTAGTGATGCACAATTCCAGCGAAAAAAGAGTAAGATGATACGGCAAAATACAGTATTGAAAACTATTATCTGAATTTTTACTAATTTTTTTCCGTTAACAAGATTACTTTTAGTAATTTTAAAATCATACAAGATTTATCTTGAAAGCTTCAAGATTCATACAGTCTCCCTTTGCACCCTTGCATTTGGTCCGTAGAAGATCCCAGAGCGGGACCTTCAACTTTGGAGTTGGAGCGATTCCATTGGTCCGAGCACGTTGGCAAAGCCTGCCATCCATTCCCACCTATGCGGTCAAGTCAAGGGCAGCTCTCTTCTCCTTCTCCTGTCGTTTTCTCTCGTGTTCTCCTGCGAATGAACGTGCGCAATATCTACTGGTAGTCACAGTCACAGCCGATGGGCGATTGATCGCCGGAAAACCAGCAGCGATCGTGACTGGCATATAGTTACAGGCTTACAGCGATCGTGTCCTCTTCCTGTCGTTCTCTCTCGTATCTTTTTTCATATATAAACGCGCAAGCATATGGTTACATACTGGCTTTACTGGGCTGGGTGACTAGCATATGAGCTCTTGGAGTTTATAATTTTCACTCCCCAAAAAGGCTCCCATGTAAATATGGTATAATTGATCGAAAAAGACGATCTCCTATTTCCACTATCAATTTTCACTCATCATTTCTCGAAAAAGATCCTCCATCTGATTTTTTTTTTTTGAGGGAGGATATCCTCGGTCTGATGAGCCCTGCTGGTTTGGTTCTCACTCCATCACAACAATAAGTCCGTCATCGGTTACATCATTGACCAAAAGTATAACCAAACTGCCTCCCATAACAAACAGCACAATGAAGCAAATCCCATGCTGTTAACAGGATCCTTCTTATCAATACACTTTATCCGGTCTCCGTGCAGTAATATACTACAGCTGTGATGCATGAGCGACAAGAGAACGACGCCAAGCAAGAACCACTGGCACAACGTCGCATTGTACACCGTACAGTTGCATAATTGATGTACACAACGAAGCATAAATAACATTATATTTAACGATTCCCGGATAATGCAGCGAACCAGACGAGCATAATTAACATTGCAGTTGTTACTGTACTAACCGTATAGTTAAACAAACTGCCACTCCAAGAGCAGAGAGAGCTCTGCCTCAGTTCATACCTTTTGGCCGGCGTGCCCAATTTCCATTTCCAACGGGGATCACGGCAGGACAAGATTGGCGATATACCATCGCCGCAGTGTCGATTTCGTTTCGTTTGTCAACCAAGACGCACCTAACAGAACCTAACACAACAGGACAAAATCAAGCACCCCAATTCCTATGCCTGTATGCTCACAAACAGGGCATCCCTTCTCTCGTCCTTGGGGACTCCATAAATTAGAAAGTGTAATCCAGTTACTAGCCTGCAGTACAGGATGCTAATCATCCCATGACTCCTACGGCAATAACAATGCTCCTGCCCGTTTGGTCATCCGTTCAAACCAAAGCAAACCATACACAGATTTCCTTGTCGTCATCATTCCATGACTCATGAGAGCCAGAGCTTCATGCAGCAGCAGCAGCGAGGAGAGGGTGTGATCAATCATGAAGCCAGACCCAGAAGATGAACCACCGCAGCAGCAGGAGGCCAAGCCCAGGAGGCTCTACCAAGCCTGGAAGGGAAACAACGTATGCACGACTGCTCGATCTTCTCATCTTTTTCTCGCCTTTACCAGTAATTGTTCTTCAGAGGCAAACTTGCACCAACTGTACAACTCCAGATAGATATATACCTGTCCCCACAAACTTCAAATGATTTGAGGGTTCTTCAATCGAGTTGCCACCAATAGAGCAGAATTTACTCACGAAGCCGCTTCCTCAATCTGCAGGTATTCCTGTGTGGTGGCCGGTTGATATTCGGACCAGATGCTGCATCCCTGCTGCTCACGACATTCCTCATCATCGGCCCAACCATCATCTTCTGCTACCAAATGGAATCCAAATTCCACCACTCTAGTAGTACTGCCCAACTGCAAATGCATGGAGCGGCAGTGTTGATAGTCATCATCACCACAATTATGGTCAGTATCCATGCTGTCATCAACTTGCTACTGCTGCATATCTTTTAGGAATTAGGACTATCTTTGCCAACTCTATTGTCGTTCTCAGCAACCATCATGAATTCAACAGTGGTATCAGGGTTGATATCTGAAACTGTGATCAACCAGTTCTTCAAGATTAAAATTCCAATTGCAACCAGACCCTAAAGCAGAAATAACCCGTGTCACCTTGGCCTAAAATGCAGGACCTGGTCTTCCTCTTCATGACATCTGCCAGAGATCCAGGGATCGTGCCAAGGAACACAAGAGCACCGCCTGAAGCTGATGAATTACTGCTTGGATCTAACACACCATCCATGGACTGGAGCGGTGGGAGAACCCCACGGATGAGGTTCCGCCGCACCAAAGACGTCATCGTGAATGGCTTCACGGTGAAGGTGAAGTTTTGTGAGACCTGCCTGAGGTATCGCCCGCCACGATCCTCACACTGCTCCATCTGCAACAATTGTGTCCACAAGTTTGACCACCATTGCCCATGGGTCGGTCAGTGCATTGGACTTGTAAGTAAGAAATTCTTACTACTAAGAGACTGTTGTAAGCACTGTGGAATGAATTTAGGTTTCAGTAAGAGACTGCAAGGGCCCAAGCTTATCCTAGTTTCCTTTTAACAGTACCTGGTACTTATCTCATTTTCTATTAATATAATGATGCACAGCTCTCCTGCATGTTCGAGAAAAAAACTTCTCATTTTAAGTTGTTCCTGAATCTACAGCGATCAACAAGCAATTTGCACTAATGCATAGTGGCATACAGCTCTAGTTGCACTATTAACCAAAAAAAAAGATCCACTTAGTTGTGTTAGACCAAACAGTCAGTTTATCCAAAATCAACAGGGAAAGCTGTTAACTCTAACTGGGTTTGCTTATCAGATTAGACACCTATGGAGTAACTAGAAGAGTGAACTTCCAAAACTTTAAAGGAAAGTAGTGAACCACACCTAACATATGCCTCACTAACCACACTTAACATATGCCTCACTAACTGACTTTTGAGGCTTCAAGGATAGAGCATAGTTCGCATTGAAAACTATTTAGTCAAACGCAACATAATCCAAAGTGATAGTTAAGAAATATAATAATGTCATACTAACAAACACTGCCTTAGTAAGTTTCATTAATATTTGCATTCTTAAATAGTTTCCTTGGATAAGAATATTCACCGTTTTTTTTTTCATGCTCCTTGCAGAGGAACTACCGCTACTTCTTCCTCTTCATAGCAACATCGACTTTCCTGTGCATATTCATCTTTATTTTTGCATGGCTCAGTGTCTACAGCCAAATGGAAGACAACGGTGGCTCCGTGTGGATGGCCCTGCGCAAGGAAGCATACTCTTTTGCACTAATCATATATACTTCCATTGTTGTTTGGTTTGTCGGAGGCCTCACAGTATTTCATCTCTATCTGATCAGTACCAATCAGGTGGTTTTACTTCCTTCTGTTGCACATATTTTTAGAATACTGTTACAAATTCTTATTCCCTTATACCAGACTTTAAGTAATGCACTTGACTGGACTATGAGACTTTCAACATCTTGAACTAGTGGTCCACAGGGAGATTAATTAATTTCTTGCTTTGCTACTGGGAGATAATAAGGTACAGTAAAAGCAACATGAATTTGCACTGACTACATATTTTAAAAGTTTTTTATTTATTTTTGAATGGGAGATTGTCAGATCGCCACTAAAAAATCATTAATACACAAAGACTAAACAATCATACAGAAATACAAGAAAGAAAGAAATATTGGGTTTTGTTACAATATGTAGGACAATGTAGAAACAAACAGAAGAAGGTTGTGAACAATATATTGTCCAAATTGAAAGTATTCTTATTGGTCTGCAGAGTAGTGTAAAGTTTCCAACATTTGCAATGCCTACTGTACTCGTATTAGTACTTGTCACATCCTATAGTTTTACTGATACTAACTTCATATCTTACAGACAACATATGAGAACTTCAGATACCATTATGACAAGAGAGAGAATCCCTACCGAAAGAGAATTGCAGCAAACTTTGTGGAAGTGTTCTTTACCAAGATACCTCCTCCGATGAACAATTTCCGTTCCTGGGTGGGTGAGGGTGCACTTGAAGCCGGATTCTACACTCCATACATTGGGCTGGATGTTACTGGCCCCTTCAACATTTTCGGCCTGGACATTGGCGGCCCCTTCAACATTTTTGGCCTTTGCAACATTGTCGCCCTGGACATTGTCGTCCCTTCCAATGATGCCCAACACATCATACATGGACATTGGTTGGGTTACAATATTGAAAAGTTGATTCGCAAAGAACGTGTCCTTGTCTCACATGGAAATGGAGGTGCTGGTACATCTGCAGCAGCTACCACGGCATGCAACAATGAAACAAGTGAGGACGATCTTAATGAAATTGAGAGTCCGAATATAACTTCCACCCAAGCATCTGCTGAAGTTAACACAGAGCCATCAGGTGAGCGTGATGCTAAAGAAAGTGATAGTTCAAACAGAACCACCTAATCTCAAGAAGACATGAGCAGATAGCTTCCTTTACCTCCATATATTTGGGAACTTGTTTGTAGATAACAAGATATGGCCATCATGATTTGTGATTGACATGATTCTTGAAGGACACAAGGAGCGTATGCTTCCATTGTTGCTGTTTGGTTTGTCGGTGGCCTCACAGTATTTTTATCTCTATCTGATCGATGCTAATCAAGTGGTTTTACTTCCTTTTGTTTGCTACATATTTTAGAACATTGTAACAAACTCTGATTGCCTTATACCAGATTTAGTATGTAACAATCCAGATGTGGTGTGAGTAGCCGGGAAGCAATTTATTCTCATAAAAAGAATTCATAAAGAATGGAACAAGGGTACAAGACATCATTAACAAACCAATGTCAGAGCTCATTATTTGGAAAAGAGTACATTTAGCAAGCTAAACTTTGCTGGAAAACTATTGTGGGACTCAAAGTAAAGTCCCATAACTAAAAGACAATACCATCGGTCCCACATAATTGAAGGAATAAGCCCTCATGGCTGGTAGACATCTGGAAGCTGAAGGCCTACACTTGCAGCAGATTTGTTCAATATCTTCTTCATTTCATCAGATCTGTCCACAGCTATGTTGTATGAGAATAGCAGGTCCTGGAAATCGAAACATGATCCCCAGTTAATGGAGTACGTGGTAAATGAGAAGCAGACCTTATATTTTGCATCATGGCATTGTTGAATCAATGCAAATAACTCGCTTGGCATAAAAAAAATTGGTATCCAACCAAGTCCAATCATCAGCAGGTAAACAACCATTCGCCCACATTCTTATTAAATCGAATATAAACACGATGCAATCTTCTGTTCCACTCCTGCATGGTTAGGAACCAAATGACACCTAAATTATAATGCGCTCCATGGGTATTGAGCCAGGCAACAACTAGCAATTTTCCCGCTGCATATAGCCAAATTATCTCTAAGCTTCTTACCCAAATCCTCACCAACAATGAGCTATCGTTAAGTTGAATCTCATCGTCTACATGAAACGCATAGCAGATCGAAAGAATGAAGTGTGTGAAAAAAGACTCTTTCTTTGGCATTTCATCAAACACATGACTTCCCTCGTAAAACAGGTCCAGATCATAACCCCTTCGGAAGCAGCAACAAAACCATTCCACATCACAAATATCGCACTCAATCTCCTACCTTGTGGTTGTGGACGCTGGTGAGGAGGTAGGCGTAGTCCCCGGCGAGCCGCAGCCTGGCCCTGGCGTCGGCCTCCGTGCCGGCGGGGGAGCGGAACTCGGCGGCGATGAAGTCTCTGAAATGCTGCTTGGAGGTGCCCCCGCCAACGTGCTTCTGCACCGCCCTCAGCACCCGCCGGTATACCGGCGCGGCGGCCGCCATGGGATCCGTCGGTCACCTTCGGCGGACGCGGCGAGAGAGAGGAAGATGGAGACTTTGTTTTGGGCCTGCTACGTCTTAGATCGCTACTTATTTGGGCCTATCTGGCCTAGCCCAATGTGGGCTCATGTGCAGAGCACCGAAGGGCCTGCTTGGCAGCCCAGCTTCCTAAACTAGAAGGCCGCTGATCTTTTTAGTTTAGGACTAGGTAAGTGCCCGTGCGTTGCTACGGGTATGATAAATGAAGCAAAGATAAATAGATCATACGAAAAATTCAATTTTGATGGTGATAGGGTCGCACCGAAGTCTATGAAAGTTAGTACTTTTATTTTTCGCTAAGGCATGAATGGTGGGCTACAAATCATGATTAATTCTGCTGCATATGCTATGACTATTAATTTATATAGTATAGTGTAAGCAACTAATAAAGCGAAACTAAGGGCACGTACTGGCACTAAGAAACTACTGCAACTAAGGCGCGTCATGAACGAATCATCATATCTCTTCCATAGCCACCTTATATCACTCATCCTGAAAAAAGTTCGTCCAAACTGCTAATTGGTCCCTCTGATCCTCCTACAGCCTGTGGTCACCCTATCACATGACACCTCACATCTGCATAAAAAGCATCAATTTTAAACGTGATTTCAGCATATTTTGCTTTTCCCCAATACAGAATTGTTTCGATTTGTCAAGAGCACCCAAACAATAGCAAACTGAGAAAGCTTCAAATCATACCTTCCCCACAGCCCCAAGAAATCCAGGATTCTAGAAAATTACTTGCTGAGAGCATAATGGTAGTTATATTCCTACAATGACCAATGGCTGCTTCTTTCCTAGAATGATATCCATTTGATAGAGATATTTTCCAAACAAAACGTCAAAACCCTTTACCGTACATTGCCAGATTGTCTGAACTTAAAATTCAAATTGCTTTTTAAGATTATAGATTGTTTGTACTTTTAATCTGAGTATAACATCGGAGTATTGCCTAAACTAACCCCTATAATCCATTCAGGGACTGGGACCTCTGAAAGAAACATGAAAAATAATCAGGCTTTTAAGTTGACATGATGCAAATTGGAAGCAGGGAACTATGCGTAGATTACCAAATTCCAATTTTAAAAGGACAAATTAAACTGATCTTTCAATTTTATAAAAATATCTGCTCATATACACTGCAGCAGAGTTTAGATAGCAGAGCAGAAGTAGCTAAGAAATAGAAATAGAAATAGTAAACTTCAAGTTGCAAGAGAAAAAATGCAACACATCTATGCTAAACATCTGACATGCTTCTAAGTGATATACTAAGAGTATGTTGGATTCTTCAGTTAACACGACAGTAACATCGACCAATTTCCTACCTGGTGGGATTGCCTGGCGAGGAATTGCCCATCAATAGAATCCAAAAACAGGTAGGTCCAAGGTAATATGCTAGAGAATAGATGAAATGCATATACCAGCAAGCCTATTTCCCCCAAATATAGAGACAAAGAGTATTGTGACGTGATGAGAGTAATTTGTGAAATGATGATTGATCAATACAACATGATGGTGAGATATATCAACTTAATTACTGCAATCATAACAATCCAGCTTTAATTTAGAATAAGTTTGTATAGCCGGTTAAGTGAAACCCCAAAGCCAAGAAGAATACCATTGTGGTATGCATTTATCAGAGCTATGCCTCATGTGAGTTGTGACCACCGCTTCCATGATATGGGCCTCACCTCAGCTCCTGCCGCACAAGTATTACATCCACTCTCAACCACTTTCCTCCTTTCCTCTGATTAAGCAAGCTATTATGCAATGATAATGCAACCCAGTAATGAATCTGATATGGTACTCCAGATAAAAATCTGCAATTAGAAACCAATTCAAAAGCTGGAATTAGAGACCAATATGTTTCATGCATGCATAATTTGGAGACCTCCACTCTTGTACTGAACTCAAAGAATGAAAATTCTCCACTCCTTAATCATTCAGATACAAAAAATAGCATAGCAAAGACGATATACAGCTCGTCCAGTCCTCCTTCCGAAAATTATTAGAGGTATAAACAAATTATACTGTTGGGATCCATTAGAATTTAACCAGGCATCACATTTGAATCAAGCAATCTTGCACTAATTTTGCATGTCACATTAGAAAAGCCATTTTCCATTAAACTGAACTGGCTTTTCTAAATTAACAAGCACAACCAGAGAGTAAAGCTCAGGACCATTTCAGAAGTACTACAAGTATCATATATATATATATATATATATATATAGGCCAGATAGTCACAGTGCATGGAGGCCTTATCAGTACTTCGGTAAGAGCAAAGAAAGTATTCCAGAACTGGATTAACCAACCTACCAAAAGAATGTATTTCAGAATTGCCACTGATTAGCTTCCCAAAATCTAGAAGATCGTGGTAAAATTCTAAATCTATGGTCAGTTGGTCACAAACCAAACCAAGTAAGCTACAGGTTGACATAAACAAACCAAACTTACCTTTGTATATGCTGAATTGCTGGTGCTAGATTTCCAAGCTTTGCTTCAAGTCCAGGAGCACTTTCCTAGAGGAGAAAGGACACAATTTGATTATTTTTGCTATAAACACCTATTATGTCAGAAAAAAAATCACAAGCTATGTGCTGGTTTGTTTCAACCCTTCTGATGCACCAAAACAATGACATGATTATTTGTTCTGCATAATTTTTGCACACAAAGCCATCAAAGAGCACATGAGTCAACAAAAAGACCCCCACAATGCAGAATCTGAAAAAACAAATGCATAACATGATAATAGCTTAGACATTGCTGATCTTGAAAACTGCAAATCAGTTTCCCAACATATTTCAGCTTTACGCTATTTTAGATATATACAGGTGCTAAGCTAATCCCGTAACAAAGCAAATTTGATTTTAGAAATAGACCATGTTAAATGAAGGATAGCAAAAATCGCAATGTTGACCCTTAAAGATACGCCTCAAATATATTGCACTTACATATGGAATTATGCTCACTATAAATACTTCGTAGAAGTTTGGTTTGAGGGCCTGGATGATCGCACGAGGAGGCGCGGAGAGGCAGAGCGACGGAGGGTGCGATCGCGGTTCCCCAAGCCTTAATTCTTAGTAGTAGAAGAGATTTAGCATCTACACGGTCTGACTGAGTTTCATAGATCAAGAAATGGCCATGGAACAATATAACACAAAATGAAAAGACATTTGAATTCGACATGTTCTCATGTGCTGCTACCAATATCATAGAAAACATTGAAAATGAAACTTCACCTGCTTGGCAAAGATACAACCATCCTGTTGAACCTTCCAAGAGCCCCACAAGAGCAATATCAACAGCCACTCCAACCAAAAGATCAGCAGTGTACAGCTCAAATTCTGCCCAAAAATCCTTCCCCCTCTTCTGCACCTCCGCAAATGTGGCGCAGCAAGAGTCCATTACAATCTACACCACCACCAAAAGTCAGTTTAACATCTACAGAACTCTAACTGAAACCACTCACAATCTGATCACTTAAATAACTGATCAATCGCAGCCACCTCTGGTCCAACTTTGAAGAGGAATGACGGGTCGGCGAGCATCCGGTTGTGGAGCATCGAGAAGGCCCGGATCATCGCAGCCAGCGGCCATGGCGCAGCCTGCGCAGATCAACATAAAAAAGGAATGAGAAAAAAACGGCCATGTTCACACCTTACATCCACAAATTCCCAGCAATTCGAGTACCTGCAGATCGAAGTAGCAGAGTAACAAGACTTCCCGGAAGCCGGCGTCAGATGGGTTGCCCTCCAGGCGTGGCTGTCGGCCGGGGTTCAACAAGGAAGGAGGGGCGTGGAGCGGTGGATGGGTACTGGAGGGTGGGGCGTGGGTCGGAACCGGCGGAGCAGGGGCGGGGCGGAGGAGAGGTTGAGGGAGGGAGCAGGGAGGCACGCGTGGAGGGGGAGGTAGAGGGAGGGCCGTCCGCCGCCGGAAGCCATCCACTGCCACAGGGACGACGAAGGAGAGGGGGAGGGCTTTGTGCGGAGCCCGCTGCCGGTCGGATCGAATTTGGACGGTCGATCGCAGTGGAAGGAGCGGATTGGTGGAGCGAAGGAACGCACGGACACGGTTCCCAGTACAGTCTTATTAGGAGTAGAGAAGTTGGCAGACTTATTAGGCCAGTCTCAGTGGGGTTTCATGGGAGTTTCATGGCATTAAATGTGCTGAGGTGGTAGAGGAGAGAGAGTGAAGAGTTTTATGGAATGTGAGAGGAGTTTCATCAACTCATCTGGCACGGTTTCATAGATTCTGGTCTTGGTAACCGTGTGATGAAATCCTGCACTGAGACTGGCCTTAGTACCACAGCCGGTTCATATAAATTTTATTGAGATGCTAGTTATTAGTTTGGCCCGTATATTAGTTTGGAACCAAAGGCTCTCAAGTGAGGATGATCATCTGCTCAATATGTTTGCCCAGCAGCCCAGGCACTATAATAAAATCGCGTTATCTAATCAAACAAAGGATTACACGTGGTTATAAATTGGATTACTGTTGGTTTGAATTTTACCGGGAGTGATAGCATTGCTGTATATGTCGTCATGATTTTGCGTCTGATTCGCATGGAAAAAGTCAAACAAGATTAATTATTTATTCCTTTGAACTTCGAAGAGTATATACAGAGTGATGAGCCAGTTGCTGCAGGACTCCCGAAGGTTGTTTTAGCCTAATTAACCACTCTGGCTTGTCCTACTGCTTACATAGCAATCCATGTAAGAAGAACAGTCGACCCTGTTACTACACTGTCAATCTTTGGTTTCACTAGGCTACTAAAACTATCGCCTACATGTTCTTTAATTCTCGAGAGTATAGCCAATATAATTATTACAACCTACAAAATTCCAGTAAATTGACGCCCATCATGCACCTCGCACGGGGTCTCGTCAGGCCCTTCCAGTCTGATGTAGTCGTATATGACTCCCAAGAAGAGGCCCAAAGCTCTCGTCTGCGTGATGCTGATGGTATTCTCCCCTTCCTGTAGCAGGTACCCCTTGATCGGAAACTCGAAGCTCTGCTGCACGCCATGGATGCCGTGCCGCGCGATGGCGTTGCCGTCGCCGATCAGCGGCGTCGTGAACATGCCGCCCCTCCTCGCATTGCCCCCGTTCACTTGAACCTTGAAATACAAAAATGCAGATTCCATCAGCACCTAATTATTAACGGACATGTATATGTTCGTTCTAGATATTGTTGACATTGATTATTGGTTGTTTAAAGGATTTATACGCGCAATCTGGACATGTGAGCAGCTGCAAGGGCAATGCGTAGAGTGTAGGTACAGTCGGCCACGACATGGTCCAGGTTGAAGCGTATCTGCCGTGTTGTTGGTATACTGACGTTGCCAACCCTCCTGCAAACCACGGATGATTATTTGTAATAATCAGTACGTAAACAGAAATGAAGCGCTGAGTATCCATTCCACACTATCATTACCTTGTGACATGTGCAAAGAACCAGTCCTTGGAGTGGTTGCTCTGACCAACTGTGAAAACAAGATCATTAGGGTACAGCTCGGCGTACCTCTCCCACAGACCGTACTGCCTGTACCTGTCCAACCATATAAACCAGACCAATCAGATCGAAGTTGAACCAAATGAACATGAATGCTCATGTAAAATGATCAGTCAAGGGCTAACTTGTCCTTGTTCAGATATAGCTTGTTGACGTATTTGGTGTCGGTGTCAGGGATGAAGAACTCCGCCGCAGTTCGGTCCGGAACGCCAATCTCCCACAGTGTTGGGCCTGATCTCGGTGGCTCGAACACAAGATCACCAAGGTTAACAGCGGCACCACCACAAGTTACATTCACAGGAGAAGTGTACATGTAGTCTCCCAAAAATCCGGGCACCCATGCGTAGAGATTGTACACCCCTGCCCGGACATTGCCTATGGTGAACCCGCCAGAGGTTGTCGCCCTCGTCCAGAACTGATAGCCCTGCAGATAGTAAATAATATATATACATCATGGCATTAGGATGTCTCTGATGACAAGCAATGTGCATCAGAAGTTCATCAGAAATTCAGAATCATCTTTACCAACTTGCAGAGTTGCAGTACCTTGCACTCTGTCGCCCATGAGCCTGGCTGCCCGGGCGCGGCGAGCCCGACGAACGCCGTCGTTCCAGCAGGCATGTCGTCCTTGCTCATGTACCTGTCTCTGACAAAGAGCCTGCCGGTGACCGAGCCTCTGTCGCCGGCCTTGGCGAAGTCCGGTGACCCAGGGAAGCTGTACGGCCATTTGTTGGCCTCGGCTTGCGCGTGCGCTTTGGCGTCGTCCCAGAGAGCCCGGATGTCGCCGTTCTTGGGTTTGAAGTTGAGGTAGATGAAGACGGGACCCATCACTTTCTTCCAGTACTCGCCATCACCGAGGTTGAGCACGATGTCATTCCCAATGTAATGCGTCCCAAGAAACATCTGACAATGTCATATGTAGCGTCAAAGCATGAGAACATTTTACGCTGCAAACTTGAAGTGAAATGGAAGAAGAAGCTATCTTACGGTGAGGGAGGTTGGGCCGACATGGGAGGTGAGCTCCGTCTTCATGGGGCCGCCGCTCTTGAACTCGTTGCTGGGAGTGATGACCCAAGCAGTGGCAGTCCCAAGTCATCTCGGCGATCAAGGGGGCCAAGCTGGCGAAGTTCATCGCGCCTGATGCTGTGGCGCCAGAAGAGTTCCTGCCGCCGAAGCCGGGAGCCAATCAACGAGCAGGACAGCCTCCTTGTAGGCCAGTGGAGCAGCACGAGGCCCATCTCTGTCCGCTGCACAGGGCATGTACCTCTGTATGTCGTCTGAAATCGCCATGTAATTGAACCTAGCCATAAGTTAACAAAAAAAAAACTGGATCAGCTTGTTCAGTTAAGTGAAGAAAATCCTGTACATGCATGTCAGCTGCAGAGATGGAGCAGATGATCAGTACTGTACTTGGCTGTGTTGAGCTTGAAGGCGAGCCTCGCCTCAGCGATGTTGAGAGCAGGCCAGTTGCTGGCGTGCTCGAAGATGGCGTAACAGTAGAAACCAGAGCTGCCTTTCAGCATCACAAGCCTGAAAATTCGGTGGAAGTTTGGTGCTAGCTATTTTCACTGGAGAGACATAAAAAAACTAGGAATAATGGATTACTAGCTCGCTGCTTGCGCACCTCTTGTCGATGTTTAGCCGAACGCTGTTTGGACTTGATGGATTATACGCACTCCTAAAAGAAAGCTCCACTTGCTCGTCAGTTGAGGATACTACCCTGAACTCTGTACCATCCAACCTGTACAAATTGGAATTTAGCTAGTTACATCTAACATAATTTTTCTACTTCCTTCAGGTCTACTGGATCAAGGAGCTGATGTGATGAAATGAGTATAAAATTGTAAATTAAAAGATGGATAAACAGGATAGGCTATTGATGTGCATCCACTCACATATCGATCATTCCACCTGGATGACCTGAGCCGGGATAGTTCCAGAACACGTCCCAGTACCTGTAGGAGATTTACATATAATTTGAGCACAGAGATCAATAAAACTTAATTTGGTACGTAGTACTATATCATTTAACTTACCCTCCCGAGTTGCCGTTGCCGGCGTCATAGAGCAGATTTTGCTCGCCGTTGTAGCGGACGCCGGTGATATGGCCCTGCGGCTTTGATAGCGTCACCTGCACCATGCCATTGTCTACAACAACCTGCAAACATCATATCCATGCGACGTTTAGTATGCACGTGGAACACGACGACATGCCAAACACTAAACCGGTGACAAGAGTCAATAACAGCTTGATGATCAATCATATCCCTAAGCCATAGGTTTTGTTCCTAAATATAGATTAGTAAGGCGCATCTTGATTTCAAAAGGCCAAACTTTGCAAAAAAAGAAAATACCAATAATTAGTAAAAAAAATGGTAAGGTCAGAGATGCAAGTTGAAAATAGTAAAACCTAATCGTGCGCAAACCTTGGATTTGGGTAACAAACAGATTACTAAGGTACATGCATCCTGATTCAAAAGGTCAAACTTTGCAGTTTTTTGACCAATAACTAATCAAACTATATCTGTGATTAGCTTACGATATTACATCAACAGGTTTTTTTCCAAATATTGTAAGATTATATTAATCCGGTAGCTAATTAACTACATATTGTCTTCTAAACATACATCTTTTTGAATCTATAAACAGAATATATCCTGATGTAAATTATAATAAAACAACTTAGCATATGCCTTAATTTTTTAAAAATATTTTCATAATCTCCTGTATTCATTAGTTTTTTAATATATCCCCTTATATAGTGGTCAAATATGTTTAGACCACCAAATGCACGTGATATGCAAATTAAAACGTAAAATATTTTTTATTAGATACATAAATTAGTTAGCCCTCCTTTAGCGTACCATAAAAATTAGACCTTGAATAAATTACTACTCTAAATTTAGACACAGCACACCCATGTATAATTATTACTATATAAATAATGGTGAAAATACTAGCTTATTGAAACGTACTCTTGCTAACTATGAATTTGGACTGATATATAGTCAACAGAAATGTCATTGAACTTTTTTTGTTAAAATATAATTATTTCTAATGTTCCAGTCCAAGAAGAAAAGGATTACAGTGGAGAAATAAATATTCCAAGTGGAGAAATAAAATGTTTTGGAAAGTGACGCAACAATTTTATCATGCATTCACATTCGCCCGTGGGAACTATCAAACATGGATGAATCCAAACCTATCTTTCAATCCACTGGATGAAAAAATGACAGATTTCAGCCGTGATATTCTTTTGGACAGATAAATATATGATAGTGTCTATAACGAAGAGCAAAATTGTATAATTAATTAGTTAGTACTACAAATGAAGAAGCACCGTTTTATGCATGGATAACAAAACGAAATTGGTCGTACGCACCTGGAGTTGGTCGACGCTTAACGTAACACCATGGGCTGCGCCCGGCGGCCAGACTGCGGCGGCGGCGAGGTGTAGTAGGGGCGGCGCTCCAATGGCGAGGACGAGCAGGATGATCGGCAGTATTGGAGCAGGCGCTGCAGTGGTCATGGTGGATGCCCTCCCAGCAACGACGTTTGCAGCAGCCAGCAGGTGGTGTGTAGTACTGGCGTCCTGAATCCTGGATAGAGAGATATATATAGACACCAATGAGCTGCTCCATGCATGTACATGTGAAAAAGAATCTAATAGACTTCAATCTTTCAAAAAAAAAAGGAATCTAAACTTCAGACCAAAGCTAAGCTGAAGCTCTTGGCATAAGTACGTACAGGTACACGAGTCGATCGATCAATGGGCCGGCGGTTCAACCTATTCGATCTTGTTGTTTCATCAAAAACCTATTCGATCTTGTTGCCCGGAACAGCTAGCTAAGATGAGGTCAGTTGTTCAGGTAAGCAGCATGGGCTCTCTTGGCGGACGTCCTCCCAACTTTTTTTTTTCTCGCACAGTCTGTTGTGCCGTTGCAAATAAGCAGCCTCTGCCTGCCGGACTCGATCCGGCTGCAACTATATATGTCAGTTGCAAGTCGTCAAAAAGTCAGCCCTTCTGATGAAACTAGGGTTGATTTCTATAATTTATTATACCATCCTTGAAAAGCTACCAAAATTACTATAGCACTTTTGTGGTATCAAATTTTAATTTACTTAGTAGTCAGTGTCTACTTTTGGTAGATTTTAAATCATTATTGATGGCACTTCTTAATGTTATTTCAAGAAAATGGTAAAAAATTCTGCATAAATGGATCGAGTAGTGCACTTCTTAATCTAATGATTTTTAGATTCAATGAATATATTACTCCCTCAAGTAAGTCGGTTTATTGTTATATTGTTGGTCAAATTACTACTATTTTTACTATCAACAGATAAAAGATTCGTGTTGATTGAAACTGTATATGTTCATTATGTTTGCAATACTTTCACGTGTTGTTCATTATATTTGCAATGCAGATTTTCATAGAAATTGCTAGTCAAAGTATTACTACCTTTGTAGACCATGTTGCAATACTTTCACGTGTTGTTCATTATATTTGCAATGCAGATTTTCATAGAAATTGCTAGTCAAAGTATTACTACCTTTGTAGACCATGTTATTATACATTTATTAGAGTCAAGTATTTTGATAGAAAATGATTATCACGTGCGTATAGTAGAGATGGCGTGCCATGTCTAAAATGTCATGTACCATATCTGCCCACTAGGAAGTAGCCAAGTACAACCACTAGAATTGTTGTGCATGGAGAAAGAAAAGAGAACAAGATGATTCAGTTTTAACCCATTCCTCCGAAAAATTCCAAAACGTAGCCCATTCCACTCTCCTAGTATATTATGTCTTCCCTACTGCTGTTTAGTTCCCAATCACATCACTAAACTTCCAAAATTCTCTCTCCAAACTTCACTATTCACCTATCACATCAAACCTCTCTCCTCGTGCATGGAGTATTAAATGTAGGTAAATAAAAAAATAATTACATAGTTTTGATGTACACGACGAGAGAATCTTTTGAGCCTAGTTAGGTCATGGTAGGACAATGTTTACCACAAACAAACGAAAAATGCTACAATACGCTACAGTGTTCGATGTGATATTTTCACCAATTTTCTCTTCCTCTTTTTGGAACTAAACACACCCAATCATCAGAAATCCGCCCTGCTATACAGCTCTGGCAATCTACAGTTTACTCCTATAATAATACTATGTATATCCTGTAAAAAAAATATCATCAAACAATTCCTACTTTCCTAGCCGGTGATGATCGATGATCAAAGTAGCGTGGGGTCTCGCCAGGATCCAGGAGGCCCTTCCAGTCTGATGTAGTCATACATGACCCCCAAGAACAGGCCAAAAGCCCTCGTCTGCGTGATGCTGATGCGATTCTCTCCTTCCTGCAGCAGGTACCCTCTGATCGGGAACTCGAAGCTCCACTGCACGCCGTGGATGCCGTGCCGCGCGATGGCGTTGCCGCCGCCGAACTCCGGCGTCGTGAACACCCCGCCGCCCCTCCTCATCGCGCCGCCCCCGTTCACGCGCACCTAAAGTCAGAACCGAGACGCAAACAGATGGAGTTCTTCAGTATACTAACCATTGATCAGAACTGTGTTCCATGACACGCAGGATGCAGTCTGCTGCAAGGATTCGTATAGTACCTGCAGTCTGGACATCTGAGCAGCTGCAAGAGCGACGCGCAGCGTGTAGGTGCCGTCAGCCACGACGCGGTCCAGGTTGAACCGTATCTGACGTGTCGTTGGCACGTACCCATTGCCTACCTTCCTGCAAAATCAAAGACCAATGTAGCTAGCAGTCTGAAAATTGTAGTAGAAAGTAGAAACGAAGAGATTGCACTGACGACAGAGAGCTCTTTAGCATCAGTATGTACCTCGTGACATGCGCGAAGAACCAATCCTTGGAGTAATCGCTCTGTCCGACTGTGAAGACAGGATCGCTGTCAGGGTACAGCTCGGCATACTTCTCCCAGAGACCGTATTGCCTGTACCTGTGCAAGGCAATGAAGACAAATCAGTCAGATGAGATACTCAGATTATAGCTGCTCAAATGTTTCCGTAATCGATGAAAGAAGATCAAGAAGATTACTTGTCCCTGTGCAGAAACAGCCCGTTGGCATATCTGGGGTCGACGTCGGGGACAAAGAACTCCGCCGCGGTCCGGTCCGGGACACCGATCTCCCACAGCGTCTGGCCTGACCTCGGAGGCAAGAACACGAGATCACCCAGGTCAATGGCGCAACCTGGCGTTACAGTAACACGAGAAGTGTACATGTAGTCTCCAAGAACCCCGGGGACCCATGCGTAGAGATTGTACACCCCCGCACGGACATTGCCGATGGTGAAGCTGCCGCACGAATCGGCAGTCGTCCAAAACTGGTAGCCCTGCACAGAAGTACAAGCATAACAGATTCAGGAATTCGTGATGTCTGAATTCTGATGACAATGCCTGTAAGAAGTTCAGAATCACTATAGGCACACGTACCTTGCACTCTGTCGCCCAGGAGCCAGGTTGCCCGGGCGCGGCGAGACCGACGTACGCCATCCCGGCAGGCATGTCGTCGTTGCTGACGAACCTGTCTCTGACCATGAGCTTGCCGGTGACGGAGCCTCTCGCACCGGCCTTGGCGAAGTCTGGTGATTTGGGGAAGGTGTAAGGCCACTTGCTGGCTTGGGCTTGCGCCTGCGCCTTGGCGTTGTACCAGAGAGCACGGAGGTCTCCTCGCTTCGGGCTGGAGTTGAGGTAGATGAACACCGGGCCCAGCACCTTCTTCCAGTACTCGCCATCGGCGATGTTGAGGACAATGTTGTCTCCAATGTAGTGCGTTCCAAGAAACATCTGATGAGCACAGAGAGATTATCATAAAAGTTTCCATGCTGAATATAACTTGTTGATTGGGGATTGAAAGGTAATGTCAGAAGTTTTTCTTACGGTGAGGGAGGTGGGGCCGACATGTGAGGTGAGCTCCCTCTTCATGGGGCCACCGCTCTTGAACTCATTGCTGGGGGTGATGACCCAGAAGCCCATGGGGTTGGGGTGGCTGCTGCTGATCCATCCATGGACGATGTTATCCTTGTTGTCCAGCGAGTACTCATACTTGTCATCCACCTGAAAAAAGTTCAGAGAGTTTCAGGCATTTTTTTGGATTTCCCCCCTTCAGTTCATATATTTTTTTAATCCAGCTTTTTTTACTTCTACTAGTAGCATGTCATGCATGCTTAGTTGGTTTACCTCTCCCTTGAACTGTGGCTCCTTGGGGTTAACGAGCAGAACAGCCTCCTTGTAGGCCAGTGGAGCACCTCGAGGCTCATCTCTGTCTGCCGCGCTGGGCATGTATCTCTGTATGTCGTCCGAAATCGCCATGTAGTTGAACCTAACACATACAAGTTCGTTGCAGGAAAAATCTCATTTCGGTCGGTCACATGCCAGGAGAATTATTTATGTGGTAACTGACAATTGCAGGTTGATAGTGATAGACGGTCGATGTCTGAAAAACGAAATGCTACTACTCACTTGTCGGTGTTAAGTTTGAAAGCGAGCCGAGCCTCTGAGATGTTCATGGCAGGCCAGTTGCTGGTGTGCTCAAAGATTGCGTAGCAGTAGAACCCTGAGCTGCCTTTCAGCATCACAAGCCTGGAACAAACAACAGTTATTTTCGGAAATGTGTCACGGGTAAGTTGTACTAGTATATTTCGAAGGAGAGTGGCATAAAAGCTGAAATTGTCATATATTTATTTTGACTCCGAAACTGAAATTCTCAATGTGAAGAAGATACGAACGCTGCACCTATTGTCAAAGTTTTTAGCCGTATACTATCTTAGTCTTAATTAGTAACTGAAATTATCATATATTTCTTCGAACACTGAAACCGAAATTCTGAAAAAAAAATAGCGACGAAGATATCGAATGCCACACCTCTTGTCAACGTTGAGCCTAACACTATCTTGGCGTGACGGATTGTATGTGCTACTGAAAGAAAGCTCCACTTGCTCTTGGCTTGAGGACACGATCTTGAACTCCGTACTGTCCAACCTGTACATCAAATGCAGTTAGTTGCTTACGAAAAAAATGCAGTTAGTTACACCCAAAAGGATCCAAACAGTTGC
>OAMR01000211.1:729123-759465 GCA_900205405.1 Echinochloa crus-galli
TTAGTAACTGAAATTATCATATATTTCTTTGAACACTGAAACCGAAATTCTGAAAAAAAAGGATGAATATATATCGAATGCGGCACCTCTTGTCAACGTTTAGCCGAACACTATCTTGGTGTGATGGATTATACGTGCTCCTGAAAGAAATCTCCACTTGCTCTTGGCTTGAGGACACGATCTTGAACTCCGTACTGTCCAACCTGTACATCAAATGCAGTTAGTTGCTTACGAAAAAAATGCAGTTAGTTACACCCAAAAGGATCCAAACAGTTGCTGCACATGCACAAACACTTTCATCAACTGTACTGTACTGTAGGAGTAGACCGTGCACTACATCGCAATGCGTCCTATGCCTTGGAGATTAGTACGTTTGAAAATATAGCTTGTTGATTTCGGTGCAATGATCTCTCTGACGGTGTTTAAAACTAGATCGATAGCATTAATTTTCAGAAAAAAGTTAAAGATGGAGCGAGTCACACTTTACATATTGCAATGAGGGTACTCGGTTAATAATCCTCATCCTTTCGGTGCACAATATTCATAGAGTACCTGGGTGATCTCCTATCTGGAACACGTACTATGCCTAGCAGATTGAGAACCTCAATCTTTTCTGTCTGACGGCGCTTCCATAAACCCAACAATCGTTTACAAACGTACAAGTTTTTGAGCAGGTATGGTGGTGTTTCCGGCCAACTGCTTTTGAGTTGCAGAAAATTTGATTATGATATGGTGCGAGATTGATGTAATTGTGTGATCGATCTGACCTCCAACATAGAACAGCACATGTCTTCTTGATACAACGGCGAATAATACTACATATAGCAACTAACACTACAACAGCAGCACCGCGAGCTGAGTAACTAACAGGGAATTTTTTTAAAAAAAAATTAAAACAGAACCAACAACGCGCTCGCAGATTAATTATACAATGCAACATCATCTTGAATTATCTAGAGTTGCAGGCATGGCTGTGATGAGCACCACACACACATACACACACCAAGGAGGCCGGCGAGGTTGGTTGGGTTAGTATGTAAATAACTAATTAAAAGATTGTGTGTGCAGCGGGGGTTGATGAGATCGAGCTAGAACAACTCACATGTCGATCATCCCTCTTGGGTGATCAGAGCCGGGATAGTTCCACACCACATCCCAGTACCTGCCAATGCAACAGATCGAAAATTTATTTAGATTATTCAACCCATGCATGGTTAATTAGTTGCCGCGCGCCGCCATTTTCGATCGCAACGTACAGATGAAATTAATCATGCATTTAATTGATTTACCCTCCCGTGTTGTCCTGGCCGGCGGCGTAGTGCAGGAGGTTGCGGTCGCCGTTGTAGCGGACGCCGGTGATGTGGCCCTGGGGTTTTGACAGCGTCACCTGCACCATGCCATTGTCCACCAGCACCTGCATGCATATATGCATGCCAACGAATTGAAGACGAGATATGTAGTAGGCGTCCATGCATGCAGAGGGACGGAAACAAGAAGAAGAAAGAAGACGCGAAACGTATAGTAGGCTCAGTGGTAGATTGATGAGGTAATAATAAATTAAGCTAAGGGAAAAAAGAAACTTATGGCAGCATATCTACTAGCTAGTTATATCCCCGCCTGTATATATGGGCAGTAAATATGTACGTATGCGGTGATTCACTTGCTAGCTAAGATAGAAGTACGCACCTGGCGGCGGTCGACTTGCAACGTAACGCCATGGGCTGCAGCTGCTGCGTTGTTCATCGGCGTTGCGGCGGCGGCGAGGCTCGTCGGCAGGGACGACGACGACGAAGCTCCAACGCCGGCGATGAGCAGCAGGATGATGACCAGCAGCAATAATGACGACGACGATCTGCTTGCCGCACCGGCAGCAGCAGCCGCGGAAGCGGCGGCGGCCATGGTGGTGTCGATCTCGCGCGACTCGATCGGTGTCGCGCGCTTGCTCAGCTCGTCTGACGATGACGATCAAATTAGGCTAGCTAGCAGCTAGATTTGTAGAGGCCGGCCGGCCGGCGCGGCGCGGCGTCGCGGCCCGGCCCGGCCGGCACGCACACGCGCGCGTACGGGTGGTGGTGCACTAGCTAATTAATGCGCCCGGCCTGAACGAAGAAAGGAAGAGACGACGACGATGCAACAAACGCCGAGCTAGAGCTAGGACCGATGACTTGGACGACGCACGTGGCATATATTGGACGGGAACCAGTGAACCACAGCACACCAGGGACTACTGGACTAGTAGCTAGCTTGTTTGAAGCTAGGGTAAAGCAAGCAGGATCTATATATCGATCAGAGCTAGCAAGGTGATCGATCGAGCAGAGATGAGCTGATCGACTATATAGCTGTTTGGTTGTTGTTGAGGCCGGCTTGCATTGTACTGCGTTTACGTTTATTGCCACGCGCGCCAGTCACAAGCAGTTAAGTCTCCAAAATCCCATCCGGCAAGTTTGCAACCAAAATTAATAATCGGAGTACATGTCTCTGCTGCATATATATATATATATATATATATATATATATATATATATATATATATATATATATATATATATATATATATATATATATATATATATATATATATATATATATATATATATATATATATATATATATATATATATATATATATATATATATATATATATATATATATATATATATATATATATATATATATATATATATATATATATATATATATATATATATATATATATATATATATATATATATATATATATATATATATATATATATATATATATATATATATATATATATATATATATATATATATATATATATATATATATATATATATATATATATATATATATATATATATATATATATATATATATATATATATATATATATATATATATATATATATATATATATATATATATATATATATATATATATATATATATATATATATATATATATATATATATATATATATATATATATATATATATATATATATATATATATATATATATATATATATATATATATATATATGCAGGTCCTGTCTCTGCGCGCGTATACATATGCAGGTCGTACGTCATACGATCGATCCACATCTTCTTTAATTCCCGAAACGGACTGCTATTGCTACAGTTAGGGTACTAACCGCACACTTGATCGACCGACTTTTTTTTGCTTTTTGGCCCTTTTCGCGAAAGATTTTCACAAATAGACCCCTGGCGGAAACATTTGCACAAATGGACCCCGACCTCAACGCCAAAAACCATGGCGCTGAGATCCAACGTCTCAACGCCATAGACTTTGGCGTTGAGGTCCAGCACCATTGACATCGTGCGCGCGTGACGTGGCGCTGACGTGTCCGTCCGGCGCCAAATAACAAGGCGCTGAGGTTAACGCCAAAAGCTGTGGCGTTGAGGTGCTGGATGAAACGGCCCAGTCAGGCCCATCAGCGCTGTCTCTCTCTCACTCGTTCGAAAACGCCGCGCCGCATCTCGCCCTGCTGCGCCGCCGCGCCGCCGCGCCGGCGCATCTCGCCCCGCTGCGCCGCCGGCCGTGCCCGGCCCGCTGCCGCCCCTCCCCGTCGCATCTCCGTCCCGCCGCTGCCCTCCCCCGGCTCATCTCCTACCTCCGGCCGCTGCCCCCGCCGCAGTTTCCTGACCAGAGCAAAAGTGATTTTAGTAGAGAGTGTCCTCTGAGAGGTTACAATAAAGTATATTTGCATATACACAAATATAGTCAGGTAGAAGTTAGTATATTTGCATACATAAATGTAAATGTTAGGTATATGTACTTTCTTTGATTTAGTTAATACATATATGATATCAGGGGTACAAGTTAGTTATTTAGATGCACTTGACAAAGTTTTTTTATGAAATACTAGATGGACAAGTTAGTGACTATATATTATGGAGGTAATGTGGAAAGAGATCAAAACTATGGATATGTTGAGTTTGTTGGGATGCAAATCGTGCCTGTGTTATTCAATGATAGACCAAGCTTTATTGAGTTGTTTGATCGAGCTCGTGAGGAGGTACATTGTCAAGACATTGTAGTGGAGGGTGTACTTCACCTAGGTACTCCACCCAACATTCTGAGGCGTCTGATCCCAATTGGTTGTCAGAATCAATGGGATAGTTTTGTCAACTATGCAATGACGAGTCAATTGCAATGTTTGGAAGTTGTTGTTCGGCCGATGTCCAAGGTTGGAAACCGTGGTCGTCTTCCACCCCGTGCACATCCTGTCAAAAATGTGCCCGATGCAGGATCTGCTCCAAATGAGGAGGTCGCTATTTCTCAAGCAGTTGGAGATGCTCGTGTAGCTAATGCGCCGGATGTCCCATTGACTCAAAATGAGCAGATTCCTTTGACCCAAAGTAAGTGTTGCATTAACACTTGTCTCATTCAATCTCTGTCTTATTCAATCCCTGATATCTCAATTTGTCAATATGTTGGTGTCTATTGCAGGATACATTCCTGAAACTTTGGGTGGTCATTTTGATGATGGATTTCGGGCTTCGAATAGTGTAGAAGTTGATCCTCCAGTAATGAATGATGTGGACGCGGATGAATATCAAGGATTGAATGATGAGGAGGCAGATGACTATCAAGTGATGAATGATGAGGAGCCTTATGAGATTGCTAGGGCATTGGATTCAGATGATGACCGTCCTGTTGGAGAGCTTTCTGAGAGTGATATTGAGATGATGAGGCGTATTCTCCCAGGCCGTGACTTCAAAGTCAATTCATTCAACGATGTTGGTCTTTCTGATCAGGCATACGCTGAAGGACGGGATGATGAGCTCCTAGAAGCTCCTGAGGCTAATTTGAGTATGACAATTGAAAAGGGCCTTGTATTCAAGGACCTCCCATCATTGAAAAGGTGGTTGCAGCATTATGCAGTGATAAGAAAAAGGCCATACAAAGTGCTTCATTCATATGTTGAGCGGCGGTACACAATTGTATGCGATAAGGAAAATTGTGCATGGAGGGTTTGTGCAAGAAAACAAAAGGACACGGGGAAGTGGAAGATCACAAAGGTTGTTAGTCCACGCACTTGTGCTGAACAAGAGCTCATAACGAAGCATCGACAGTTGACTTCAACTCTCATAGCAAAGCGTCTCATGAGTATATTGAAGGAAGAGCCAAATATGAAGGTGAAGACTATCATCAGAACAGTTAAGGAGGTGTATGATGGTTTCGAAATTTCGTATGGTAAAGCTTGGAGGGCTAAGCAGCGAGCGTGGAAGATGATATATGGTGACTGGGAGGATGGGTACGAGCAGTTGCCAGTGCTTTTTAATGCAATTAAGGCGGTGAATCCAGGCATGCATTATGAGTACATTCCTAAACCGAATGTAATGAAGGATGGCCGCCATATTTTCTTCCGCGTTTTTTGGTGCTTCCCACAGTGCAAGGAGGGCTTCAGACATTGTCGTCCTGTCTTCTCCATCGATGGCACGTTTCTTCTTGGGAAGTATAAAGGCATACTACAATATGAATACATTCAGAAATCTTGTAGTGCAGTTGCACGATATACCAAGTACATAAAGAGAATCCAATGCACAATGTGTTCAGGGTCGGGTCTTGTCAACTTTTAAATTTGTCATGCTTCACTGAAAAGTCTACAATCCACTAGCCTTTTCAGTGTCCTTCAATATAGCCTTTTCAGTGTCCTTCAAATTAGCCTTTTCAGACATATAACTTAGCCTTTTCAGATGCATTAACGCTTGCACAACATAACTAATGAACATGGCTTGGCCTATATATACACAAACACATGAAGAGGCACACATTCACATCAGGAGCAATGTCTGGAGGGTCGTATAGCTGGAAGGGTTTCGGCTCTGGGAGAGGAAAGGCGGGAAGAAAGGGACCTGCCATTGTGTGGGAAGGGTCTCTTGGTCCCGATGAGTTTGGGGAGGCAGTGTATGAGTTTCCTGACCAGAGCAAAAGTGATTTTAGTAGAGAGTGTCCTCTGAGAGGTTACAATAACCGCAGAGAAGAGTGGCCGAAATGCGCGCATGGGGAGGATTGCTTAGTGCAAATGATGGCGGAGGGGTTTGATGGAGGCCGTCGTTTCTTCAAATGCCCACGAGCTTGGGTAAATATTTCTTCGTTTTGTAGACACATTTTCATATTGCTTTCAACGACTTACATGAGTTCTTTTGTTATAGTCCTCCAAGGCCCCAGAAAATTGTGGTTTTGTTAGGTGGGTCGATCCTCCTCCTATTTATCCACATCGGGAGTACATCGAGTACCTGCAGAATCGTATCTTTGATCTAGAAATGAACATCAGCACCGGTAACCAAGATGACAATAGCAATCTGGACGGTTCTGAGGAGGCACTGTGTACGGACTCAGATTGCACCTGTGCGTGACACAAGAAGGATGGACCTCCGCCGCCACAGTCTCTTCCGCCGCCGCCGCCTCCAATGGGAGGATACTATGGAGAAGGTGCAACACAATTTGCTATGTGGGGACACTACTAGGAGTAACCTATCGTAGTCACGCGCTACAACCATGTTCTTGTTGTTGGTTTCAATTACCTAAGGCATGTTAGGTGTAGTCCATGCCATCTTTTATTCGGTGAATGATGTATTATGTACTTCGCATGCAACTTATTCAAAAACGTTTGTGCGTGTTGTCATCACCGATGTCATGCATGGCATAAAATGAATTCAGTTCAACAAACAAATGAAATAATACGACAATAGCTAACTTGGAGGGTAAAGGTTCAAGCACCTGGCAACAATATTTAAAGTGTATTACATCACAGCCATAATGATCACATTGTTTCCCTTCCTCAAAGCCGTCGGCCGGGTTTAGGGACGAACAACCAAGAGCAGACAAAAAATAAAATAAAATAGGTCGGCGCCAATGCTTTTGGCGTTAAGCTCAGCGCCAAGTATTTTGGCGCTAAGATCCACGTAGGCGCCACGTCACGCGCGCACGATGTCAATGGTGTTGGACCTCAACGCCAAAGTCTATGGCGTTGAGACGTTGGAATATATATATATATATATATATATATATATATATATATATATATATATATATATATATATATATATATATATATATATATATATATATATATATATATATATATATATATATATATATATATATATATATATATATATATATATATATATATTTGCTTATATATATATATATATATATATATATATATATATACTGATCTGTGTGTCCGATCATTATATTCATTAGCATGATTTTTTTAGCATAAGAAATCTAAATTATTCAGAACTATTAGGGGGCATCAATCACATATTTGAAGTCTTGAATAAAGACTCAGCCTCTGTCAATGTTCGGTCTTACCAACAACAAAAAAACGTGTAATAATATGTGAACAAGTACGTGATCATCGGATCCTTGTTATTGCTTGATGACGTGCACAAAAGGGAAGACCTAGCTTATTGGGAGGTCAAGGACGGACGGTAATGACTAGGCTAGTAGTCAAAATGTTGCCTACGGATTTTAGCCTGTATTATAGGAGGCCATGATAATGCCAGGCACTGACCAGATGATGTTACATATATTGCTCCATCGATGTGCCAGTGGTTGGATGTCCATGCTTGCTGCATCTGCAATTTTGGCCTTGATCGATAATGCTGACTGACCAAGAGTCCAAGAAAGAGTAACAAAGCCAGCGCCGACTGCACTGTTTTTGGGCCAGCCAACCCAATGGTAGGTACAAAAAGAAGAGCCAGGCCGAAAATAAAGACTGTCTCCAGAGCCCAAACTAACCGAGATAGCTCGTGGAGGCCCATTTATACACACCCTGCATCGGGCGTATCTAGGGAAGGGTTGAGGACCATCAACAACAGTTGCGCGTTGTTGATTGTGTACTTGTCGATCGGTCGAAGCCACGCTGCATGCATGATTGGGTCCGGTCCTTTATAAAATCCTGTTGAGCTTGATTATTGTGTCGACGATCTGTAAAAAGTTGTAGCGTTTGACCGTACCGGCTGGGAATAATCGGAGATGATTGGATGAACATGATTAATTAGGGCAGTCCCAACCCAAGACACTAGTAGTGATGTCCATAGCCTCCACATCATCAAGAAACTAGTACAAGACACCACACATGAAGAGGCACGCATTCACATCAGGAGCAATGTCTGGAGGGTCGTATAGCTGGAAGGGTTTCAGCTCTGGGAGAGGAAAGGCGGGAAGAAAGGGACCTGCCATTGTGTGGGAAGGGTCTCTTGGTCCCGATGAGTTTGGGGAGGCAGTGTATGAGTTTCCTGACCAGAGCAAAAGTGATTTTAGTAGAGAGTGTCCTCTGAGAGGTTACAATAACCGCAGAGAAGAGTGGCCGAAATGCGCGCATGGGGCGGATTGCTTAGTGCAAATGATGGCGGAAGGGTTTGATGGAGGCCGTCGTTTCTTCAAATGCCCACGAGCTTGGGTAAAAATTTCTTCGTTCCGTAGACACATTTTCATATTGCTTTCAACGACTTACATGAGTTCTTTTGTTATAGTCCTCCAAGGCCCCAGAAAATTGTGGTTTTGTTAGGTGGGTCGATCCTCCTCCTATTTATCCACATCGGGAGTACATCGAGTACCTGCAGAATCGTATCTTTGATCTAGAAATGAACATCAGCACCGGTAACCAAGATGACAATAGCAATCTGGACGGTTCTGAGGAGGCACTGTGTACGGACTCAGATTGCACCTGTGCGTGACACAAGAAGGATGGACCTCCGCCGCCACAGTCTCTTCCGCCGCCGCCGCCTCCAATGGGAGGATACTATGGAGAAGGTGCAACACAATTTGCTATGTGGGGACACTACTAGGAGTAACCTATCGTAGTCACGCGCTACAACCATGTTTTTGTTGTTGGTTTCAATTACCTAAGGCATCTATGTTCTTGTCGTTGGTTTCAATTACCTAAGGCATGTTAGGTGTAGTCCATGCCATCTTTTATTCGGTGAATGATGTATTATGTACTTCGCATGCAACTTATTCAAAAAAGTTTGTGCGTGTTGTCATCACCGATGTCATGCATGGCATAAAATGAATTCAGTTCAACAAACAAATGAAATAATACGACAATAGCTAACTTGGAGGGTAAAGGTTCAAGCACCTGGCAACAATATTTAAAGTGTATTACATCACAGCCATAATGATCACATTGTTTCCCTTCCTCAAAGCCGTCGGCCGGGTTTAGGGACGAACAACCAAGAGCAGACAAAAAATAAAATAAAATAGGTCGGCGCCAATGCTTTTGGCGTTAAGCTCAGCGCCAAGTATTTTGGCGCTAAGATCCACGTAGGCGCCACGTCACGCGCGCACGATGTCAATGGTGTTGGACCTCAACGCCAAAGTCTATGGCGTTGAGACGTTGGATCTCAGAGCCATGGTTTTTGGCGTTGAGGTCGTGGTCCATTTGTGTAAATGTTTCCGCCAGGGGTCTATTTGTGAAAATCTTTCGCGAAAAGGACCAAAAAGCAAAAAAGTCGGCTTGATCGAGCGTTTCAGATATATAGGCCACCACCTGAATTCTTTTGCTTATATATATATAACTAGGGTTGAAAACTAAATAATCGGAGATGATTGGATGAACATGATTAATTAGGGCAGTCCAACCCAAGACACTAGTAGTGATGTCCATAGCTCCACATCATCAAGAAACTAGTACAAGACACTACCCTCCCAAAGCAGACACTGATGCTCTATGACTAAATTAAATGCTGCTCCTCTCTCATCTTATCTTGGATAGCGTGTAGAAACCATGTCTCATTCAAGACCCGGTTTCCTCCTCTTTCTTCATTAACTCACTTGCCACATCATCTTTTATCCTACATGGCACCTTATTTAATGCTATGGACATCATCCTAGTCATTGGGTTGGGATTGCCCTTAACGTAATCCACACAAAGCAAATCAATCATTAACGGCACATGTGTCAATCCAAGGTAATCTCGACCCACCACGCATGCACGGACGTACAGGTGAGGTGACGTGGCCTCACACGCAAAAGGATCGGAGCTGCGACTCAAATTGTGTTGGACAGGTCGAGCTGCAAGGCAAGAAAGAACTAAAATTGTTGAATATTTGTTTTATATAAATTCTTTTAATTTGTGGTAGATTTTTATGTTTGACAGTGATGCCAGTGTTAAGACAACTGAAATGGTTTCCGTCAAATTTATTTTTACTATACTCCCTCCATCCCACAAAACAAGCGTGTATTTCTAGGATGTAAAAGGGCACATATAATAGTAATGATAAATTACATGGGTTGCTTCAAATAAAATAGTTAACCAACGAAATCTTTATGAACCAAACATTGAAAAGGAAGTATAACACATAATACCATTAAAAAAAGTCGTATATCAATAAAATAAACGGTGTGACGATGTGAAGCCCTGTTCGCTTGGATTATCAGCCACCAGCCAGCGGTGTTTTTCTCTCAGCAAAAAACCGGCACCAGTCACCAGCCAGTCAGCAGTGTTTTTCTCAAAGAAAAACCAGCGCCAGCCACCAGCCACAGCCAACCGGACAGGAACTAAAAATGTGATCACGGCAAGATCATGACGCAAGTATTTTATCTCCATTAGCAACCCAAGCTACTGCTTTGGTCCTGTGCAGTAAACGCTGATCGTCTTGCAGATTCCCGTTTGGTTGGCGTTTTGCCAAACATGCATGCTGAGCAATGAGCATACCATGTGGCACGCACAGAGCATCCATCCGTACCGTCACGATCGGCGAGTGAATGAGCTCGCGACCGGAGTGAGACGTCCGGCGATCTCGATCGCGAATCTCGGCCGGGATCACCAATCATTGCACGCCGGTATTCGCACGGCGGCATCCGTACCCCTCGTCCACGCGCCCGTGGGTCCCACCTCTGACAGCACAGCTTGTTCCATCTCCCTCTCTTCAGTTTCTGGCTGTGTTTAGTTCAAAAAACCCAAAAATTCTCTCTCCAAACTTCACTATCCACCTATCATATCAAATCTTTCTTTATGCATGGAACACTAAACGTACTCCCTCCGTCAATGAAAGAATGCAATTCTCACATCTCGAGAAGTCAAACACTTTTAGATTTGACCACATTTATGTAAAAGATTACCAATATTTATGTTACAAAATAAACATCATTAGATTAATCATACAATATATTTTTATACTAAATTTATTTAGAGACATAAATGTTAGTATTATTTTGCATAAATTTGGTCAAAGTTGAAATAGTTTGACTCCTCGATAAGTGAGAATTGCATTCTTTTGTGGACAGAGGGAGTAGGTAAATAAAAAAACGAAGTATATAGTTTGATGTACACGACGAGGCGAATCTTTTAAGCCTAATTAGGTCATGACAGGATAATGTTTACCACAAACAAACGAAAAATGCTACAATACGCTACGGTGTCCAATGTGATATTTTCACCAAACTTATTTTTTTCTTCAGTTTCTCAAGGGAAGCAGGGAAAAGTCCATATGTGGATGCAGTTGGGGACGTGGATTGTTTGTTCCAAACAACCAGCTGCTCCTCCCCTTGCGTCTTCCTCTTCCCCACCGCTCAGCTAGCTCTCACTTTTATCTTCTCCTGCCACCCCTGCTGCCTGACCTGCTTGGTTGGTAGGAGTGTCACCAAGGTTGTCAAGCTCCGTCCTCCCCTGTTCAGCAATCAGCAGCTGCCTCCCCACAAGCCAGGCTACCAGCTCTTCCTCGCCCCAACAGCCGTTTCCCGAGATCTTTTAAGCACCGGCGGAGGATAGCAGCTCTTCCACACACACACTGCATTTCTTCGTCGGATCCGGTCCAGCTGAGAGAGTGGTAAGCTCCTCTGCCTCTCGTCTCTTCCGTGTTTCCTTTTTCCTTGCTGTTTCTAGTATACAGAGATGTGACTGCTCCTTCTCAGTACAAGTCGTTTGGTGCTGTGTTTCAGCCGTATGATTTTGCTCAATGTCCCCGCTACATGCAGTTGCTTCGTTCTTCCCAGCAATCTTGATTTCTTATACGTGGGACTCTCTTGAACCTTGTATATTTCAAGTTCGAAATCAGGGGCTATTCCTACTAGTTTTTTTTATCTATTTATTTCCCTCCCCCAACCTCAAAATCTCTTCCATTATTCATTCCCTGTTTGAGAGCTGTTTTTTTTTGGAAACCTGTTTGAGAGCTGTTCATGGCCTGCCCGAATGCTGGAACGGAATATGCCCGTGCGCAGCCCTTCACATGTTTTTTTTGTACTTTAGCCCTTCGCATGTTGTGTTATGCTTTCTGAATGAACGATTGATTATTCAATAGTAGTTTTTTTTCTTCTCGATAGATAATATCCAATAGCTAGCTTTTCTGCAGCCCCCTCGTGGCTGATTGACATATATTCTGTCCAGATCCCAAGGAGGCAAGGAAGGTCTAACATCTCTTTGACTCCAAATTGGCAAATTCAGTATTCGAGTTCTAGGCGAGAGTGAGGGGAGAAAACTATCTTTTTGGATCTTTTTCAGTATTCGAGTTCTAGGCGAGAGTGAGGGGAAAAACTATTTTTTTGGATCTCAGAAGATCTTTTCTACTCAACGAACCCCCATTGATTGAGTCGTCCGCCAATTCTCTGCCTTGCCTGCGTCGGGAACTTTCTGTTTACCAGTCCTGGATTTGCATTTGGGCACTCTCAGTTTCTGTGATAAGATCTAGGTATTAGTGCTGGTTGGTGATGATTTGAAGTAAGAAATGCGATGTGAATGCATCACATGTCCTAGCTGAACTAGTGTAATGTCTGGTGCTTAGTTACTTTCAGAAGTTCATGCAGTTAGGAAAGTGTTAGGATGCCATTTTTTCCATTGTGAGCTGCAATAATCTGGGTAAAATTTTCCACACAGGACAGTGAAACCATTGTGTAGAAGCTTGCTGACATTTCAAAAGGGAGATAAGGCAGGGAATGAGTACAACCAAGGTGAAGAGACGTGTGGGGAAGTATGAGCTCGGCCGGACCATAGGCGAAGGCACATTCGCAAAGGTCAGGTTCGCCAAGAACACTGAGACAGGGGAACCGGTAGCCATCAAGATCCTAGATAAGGAGAAGGTTCTCAAGCACAAGATGGTTGAACAGGTCACCTTCAATGACACAATTTGCATTATTGATTCATTTTTTAATGTTTGGTGATATTTCACATCTCACGGATTGTGGCCCCTTCTTTCAGATTCTGCCCCCCTACCCTCTAGTGTCTTTACTTTTGAATGGTCTATGAACTTAGAAACTTTTTTCAGCGTTGAATTAACAACTCCCGGTGGGAGCAATTTGTTATTGATGAAAAAAAATATATGGTTGACTGCAGATTAAGCGGGAAATCTCGACGATGAAGTTGATTAAGCATCCTAATGTTGTTCGCATATACGAGGTACCTACCTTTATTGATCTTCTAGTTGGTCTTACAGAGTTGTTGATAAGAAAAGAGTCAAGTCAGAAGTTCCTAACATAAATCATTTAGCACGCCTATTTTCTTTTCACTGTGAGCATGCAATTGCTGATCTTTGACAGATCAATGTTTTCATTCATCTTTAGGTGATGGGAAGTAAAACAAAGATCTACATTGTATTAGAATATGCTACCGGTGGTGAGCTCTTTGACACAATTGTAAGTGATATGAACATCCATTCCAGCATATGCAGTTTCTGCTATACCCACTGCCTTACTGTTTCAGTGTCCACAAAGTTCAATTTATCACTGACAAACTTTCATTGATGTTAAACTTTTTGTGTTCCTCATCATAAAGGTTAACCATGGTCGAATGAGGGAAGATGAGGCAAGGAGGTACTTCCAACAATTAATTAATGCAGTTGATTACTGTCATAGCAGGGGTGTGTACCACCGGGATTTAAAAGTGAGCTCATTTTCTCTGTGTTTTTTTTCTGTAATCAAGAACTCTATTTCAGAATCTAAACTATTATACTTGCAGCCTGAAAATTTACTGCTTGATTCACATGGAAACCTAAAGGTCTCAGACTTTGGGCTGAGTGCACTATCTCAGCAAATCAAGGTAATGACTTCTCGCCTATATGCATCTAAATTACCAACGAGTACTTGAGTAATGGGGTCAAATTTCACACTTTTTCAATAATTAAACATAGCCGTTTATATCTGAAAATTTTCAGATCCTCAAACATTTTTTTAGTCATGTCTCTTATCTCTTCTATCTTGTTCAGGATGATGGGTTGTTGCACACAACTTGTGGGACTCCAAACTATGTTGCACCAGAGGTAATGCTAGAAAACTGTACAAACTGAACCAATAATGGATACTGCGGCAACTATAGTTTCATTACGAATACAATGGTTTAAATATTTCTACCAACTTCGTTATAGGTTCTTGAAGATCAAGGCTATGACGGTGCAATGGCTGATTTGTGGTCATGTGGAGTTATCCTGTTTGTTCTGCTAGCAGGGTATTTGCCTTTTGAGGATGATAATCTTATGACATTGTATAAGAAAGTGAGCATTCGCAGATTTTAGATCAATGCTGTAGTCTTGCCTATCCATGCTCATTTAATTTTATCCTTCTATTCCTGGCAGATTTCAAACGCAGAATATACATTTCCACCGTGGACGTCTTTTCCTGCGAAGAGGTTGTTAACAAGAATCCTTGATCCAAATCCAATGACGGTATGCCAGAGTACACAAGCTGCTTAGAAAAAAAATCTAGCGAAACAATCTTAAGATAATGGAATGGAACAGATACCCATCATGCATTGTATTCCCTAGTATGCTGATAAATCACCTGATGCTGCTGATATTGAACAACCAAATGATATTCCAATTAACCCAGTGTTTTTTTATGAAACAATTAACACAGTGGTTGTCATGTAACCCAGACTGATACAAATTTTAGAAGTTCCTAACGTACTATTAGTATGCACATAACCACTACTTGATGTTGTTGAGAAAAACATCATTTAGAGAAGTATATATGTCAAAACGAATCCCCTTATGTGAGGAAAGAATTGCAACTTGCAGTCAGGGAGGAAGGGTTCAAACTGGATTATGGTTCATCTTCATCATGAGGATGTGCTAAGTCTGATTTCAAAATTAATGAGCCTTTGTGATTCTATCTTGCTCTGTAACACTAGGCTCATGTTTGGTAAATCATGGCAGAGAATAACAATCCCAGAAATATTAGAGGACGAGTGGTTTAAAATGGGCTACAAGCGCCCAGAGTTTGATGAAAAATATGACGCAACATTGGATGACGTGGATGCTGTCTTCAATGATTTGGAAGTGAGTAAATGGTGCATTTGTATTTTTATCTCACATGCATAATGTCACAGACTTTACTTTACCCACTAGTTTTACTAATATTATTTGACATCACTCAGGAGCACCATGTGACAGAAAAGAAAGAGGAAGAACCAGTATCCCTGAATGCATTTGAACTGATTTCAATGTCCGCAGGCCTAAACCTTGGAAACTTATTCGACTCAGAGCAGGTACAGGATGTTCCTGACTCCTCTGTAGTAACCTGAAAAAATGAAAGTGCGATGTGTAATAGCTTAAATCATCATGATTTACCAAGGGCGGTGCTTCATGACTGCCACACGCACTAGAATTTCCTTTGGAATAGCTAGTGAAGGTCAAGTCAATTACACAATTACAATGCATTTACAAGCTAATACTTCCACATGCCTATGTGACTAGAACATTGGTTCTGGAAATTTTACTATTTTCATTCTTCTATACTTTCTACTTATATTTGTAATCATTTGTATTTGCAGGAATTTAAAAGAGAGACAAGGTTCAGCTCAAAATGTCCACCCAAGGAAATTGTCCGCAAGATTGAGGAAGCCGCAAAACCTCTAGGATTCGATGTTCAGAAGAAAAATTACAAGGTTCATCCCCACAATTCTATGATTACTGATAATCTGAATATTTTCCTTAAGTTTTAAACTTGTCAATAATGTATACAAACTTTAAATATATGTTTCCTCATGCTGAATTTCGCTTTTGTCGTGTGATCAGTTGAGGCTTGAAAAGGTGAAAGCAGGGAGGAAAGGAAACCTCAATGTTGCTACTGAGGTAATGGGAGATACAAAAAATCCTGAACTCCAATATTTTTATGTAAACTTCTTGTACCTAACATTTATTATGCATTTTGGTTCAGATACTGCAAGTTGCCCCCTCTCTTCATATGGTAGAAGTCCGAAAAGCAAAAGGCGACACTCTAGAATTTCAAAAGGTAACACAGACATCATGCTTATGTATTCATGTACTATGATTCAGAAGCTGAGCCATTAATAGGAGAAGTGGATTACTTCCTATCCGTATGGTTCTTCAATCACCAGTAGTTTGCAATCACTAAGTTACAGAGATTCATAATTTATCTTTTGTTCTTCAACAATATACATTATCTTTATATGTAAACTGTGATGTTCTGCAGTTCTACAAGAATCTTTCTAAGACCTTAAAGGACGTTGTCTGGAAATCCGAGGATCTGCAAATGCAACCTACTGCTTAGCAGAACCTCAGTAGAGGAAGGATGGCAAACTATTTGTGTCTCGTTCTTCCAAGCAGATTCTATTTTTGTTGTCTGAATCAGCAAATATGTTCTCCGCAATCTTAAATGTACCTGGGTGGCCTGGCAAATTGTGCTGGTTCTCCACCATGGTTGTAAATGTGCATTTTGAGAGCTCGCATGGCTTGCCGTAGACTGTAGTTGGACTGAAGCTCATTCAGTAGATTTTGTGAATATATGAGCTTTGTAAATCCATGTATGCCTATGAATCATGTTGAGATACTGCAGAATATGCGAAATGAAACCAATTATGGCCTTGCACTCTTGGACCTGTTATGCTGGTCTATTTTTCTAGTGCTGAACAGAAGAGCTGAAGAGACTCATGCGCCTTCAGGGAGGTGACAACGCTTACACAAACATTTACAGGTTCAGTCTACTTAAAAGTGGCCTAACACAACACATGCACAATGTCACCCTCCCTTTTCCTTTTCGAAAAAAAGTTGTACAAATGTCACCCAACAGTACTGATCAGAGTTGTACTACAGATGTGGGCAACTGACAATCTTGAGACTAGGACGACCAGGATGCATGTCGATGGTCATAATCAACACAGACAACGCACCTCCTCTCTTGGGCACCTTTCCACGGAGGCCACCAATTTCTAGAAAGATCTCTCTGAGGCCCAACAGGTGTTCGATACCCGAAGGTGATTCATCGATTTCTTTGAAGCGTAGCTTAAGCCTGTCCAGTTTCGGCATTGCTCCAGCCTCAAAGGTCAGACGCGGTGTCCTGCACCAATACTTGAAGTACTTGAGGACTGGGAACGCATTGTTGTAGATTGTGATATTCTCTCTAGGTGATACTTGGACACGCAATCCTAGGTTTGTAAGTGCAGGCAACCGTGCAAGGACAAGGAAACCATCCATTGATAATTCTCTAATTGCAATCTTCAAGACTTGGAGCTTATGGAGCTCACCAATCCACTTGGGTACTTTTGGAAAACACCAGTAGATCATTTCCAGTGTCTGAAGAAGGCGGGGAGAAGGGTTTAACAAACTCAAACAACTGCCACAAATACCAGGCCAGTACATGTACAGATGTTTGAGGTTGCACAGCATCTCAAGGGAAGATCGTAAAGCATCCATACACAATGCTGTATCAGAGATTGATGTTCCAGAATAGCAAAGATTGAGATCTCTTAGATTGGTCAGTTGGCCGAGACCCCTAATGTTCTCCACTGAGTTCTCCCCCAGATCAAAGGATTGCAGAGTTACTAAAGACTTCATGGTGCCAATCCCATCAGGTAATCTGGTACTTTCTGGAATAATAAGGTGAGTCAAGCGAGGCAGACAAATGATATCTGATGGAATAACAACTGATCCCCATTCTATGTCTAGAGTCTCCAACTGTTGTAGCTCCCCAATTTTCTTAGGTAATTGTAACTGTACATGAATGCTGGTTTCAATCTTCAGATATCTCAGTTGAAACAATTTGCATACTCCAGTGAAGTCCAATTCCATCTTATGGGAAACTTCTGAGAACTCAACAATTAAAACTCTAAGACATCTGAACTCTGAAAGAGGATGCACGTGCAAGAAATTGGAGCCTCCAAAGGCTGCAAGAGATCGAACGTGTGACAGATTTGTGGCTAGAGCCACGATGCTATGGTTTCCATTATCATATTGAAGGGAGAGTCTACGGACATTATTGTGCAGGTCTAACAAGGCAGTGGATTTCGCATTTATTGTCAGAAAATTCTCTTGTGCACACTCACTTAAGATAAAATCCAGCATCATATCGTGTACCTTACAAGATAATACCTCATTTTGGTAGTTCACATCATTAGGTAGAATCATGCTCCTATTAACTAGCTCATTGAAATAATTACTTGCAACATCTTCTGCATCTTGTCCCTGCACCTTACTGACAAAACCTTCAGCTATCCATTGCCTGACCACATCGTTCTTCCTAATTGTGTAATCCTCCGGATAAATGCCAAGATATAGAAAGCATGCCTTCAGATAATAAGGAAGGTTCTTGTAGCTAAGATGCAATATTCGTCTCATACTGTCCAATGCAGAGCATTTCCCAAACTTATGGCCCAAAGAACTCCTTATGTGTTCCCACTGTTCAACTCTTGTGGTTGCTTGATTAGCTAAAAGGCTAGAAATACTAACAATGGCAAGTGGCAAACCGTTACATTTGTCTAAAATTTCAGTTGAAACTTCTCTAAGTAGTTCGGGGCAAGCATCTCCAGAGCCAAATATTCTTTTCAGAAATAACTTTTTTGATTGTTGGTCATCTAGTGGCTCCATCTTATAAACATAATCATGCGAATAATTGCAACAAGCAATAGCTACAGTTCCAATGCGTGTAGTTGTTATAACTCTACTGGCCTGCTCATTTCTGGGGAGGGCACATCTAATAATATTCCATGCTGATTCGTCCCATATGTCATCAAGTATGACAAAATACCTGCACAAAAATTCATACAAAGGATATGTATCATATACACTAGGCTAACAGAATGCTCTGTTAATTCTAAACAGTACGAGTACAAGACTACTCATTAAAATTTTTCAATAGGTAAATATTAAGGACCAAAAAGGAATTGTTTGGATCAAAACTAATTGGACCTATATCCTGACAACACCACACTATGTGATATTTATCAAAGCTTATAGATAACAAAAGAAGCATTTATACATTCTAAAGACATAAACACTTAAGTACCTTTTGTCTTGTAGATGTTTTCTAAGATCATTAATGAGGTTCTGCACCTCGCTAGGTTGAGAAGGTGGTTCTTGCCCAAGTTGTGAAAACATATTAGTGAGAATTCTTGTCATGTCTGGTCTCTGCGAGACTGATACAAATGCTTGACAATCAAATTTATCCCCAATCCTTTTGTACACCTCATTGGCCAGTGTGGTCTTACCAAGACCACCAATTCCTACAACAGATACCACACTAAATCGTTGATCTTCATCTAGCAACAACTTGACCAGCTCATTCCTTGGGCCGTCCATGCCCTCAAGGCCATCTTCATCAGCATAAAGTGCATGAAGGCGAGGGTCAACAGATACATATTTAGATGTAGAGATGCTAACATCAATCTTATACCTTTTGTAACGATGATTCACCTCCGTGACACGATTCTTGATCCGTTGTATTTCATTTGAAATACGATTTTTGGTTCTCAGCATATTGAGATGCTGAAGGATCTTCCAAATGAGACCAGCTGCGGCACCATCCTGGTTGGCATCACGCATGACCTCATCAATCGAGTCCTCAATGTCATACGCCATCTCTCTTACTTGGTTCCTCCAATTCTTGGTCAAAGGATCGAGATCCTCCTTGTCTGCTAGAATCTCGAGGAAAGAATTCATGGCGCTGAGTTCATCTCTGATGAATGACAACTCTGTTGACATGTTTTTGAACTTGAAATACTCTTCATCCATGAGGATAACAAGCTTATCAAGAAGGGAGTTCATAACTCCCGTCGAGACGCTCACCAGGCCCTGCTTTACTCTTGCAGACATGTCTATCTTCTAATCTCATTCACAAACAGATAATATACAGCAACTGGATTTGATCTGGACACAGGACAAAAATACACGAGGAGGAAAAGAGACGATGCAAGAGAAGCTGTTCAAATATGCTCTGGCAAGCCTAACTTAGGTTTCTTTATGCTCTGGTAGCTGGGAGATATGAAGCAGCATTTGCGCGTTCACACATGGAAGACTAGAAATGGAATTTCAAGCTTACAATTTTTTTTTTCAGGGAATGGCCATAACCTCCACCAAAGTGGCCTTGCTTCACATATCTATTTCATCAGGAAATGCCAGTCGGTATACCAAGTCTCCTTTCATGGCTTACCTCGGCTGTACCACGTGTGTTGCTTATCCTGGTCCAACTCAGCTAATCACTTTTTATCAAAAAAAACTCAGCTAATCATTTTACAGCGCAGAACATCTGAAGCCTGAACCTGGCACTTATGTTGGGTTCTTGCATATCATTTTACAGCTAATGATTGCTTTCACTGCAGAACAATTCTTTATTTCTTATAATAAAGAAATATGCGTGGATGAAGTTCTTATTTATGCTGATGTCTACGTTTCCGTATAGAGGTCTTTTACGGTACCCTATACCACTGATTAAAAGGACTAGTATATAAAGATCCGACGGTTGAAAAAAATTGTATATTAGTATAGGCTTCAATAGTAGTATAGGTAGTATAGAATGAGTAGTATAGTAGTATAAGGGTATTATTGGAAAGAATCTAAATGTCATCTCAATGTAATTTAGACAAACTTTTATATTTTCGCCGCTCCGTTTTCGTTTTCCCTCGTCGTTATCAGTTCGCTCTCCTCCGACGGCAAATCTGTGGCGGGCTCGATTTCATGCCGGCCGGCGCCTGACTCGGCGCCTCCCCGATGACCCAGTAGCACGCTGGGAATGCGGGCGGCGCGAGCACGCGGGCGATACGCTTCATGGGGATGCGTGTCGGCCGGCGGTCCATGCGCGTCGCCGGGACATGTCGCGGCCGGCGGCCCATGCGCGTCGTTGAGACCATGTGCAGGAGCTGCGTGGTTCCCGGCGGCTGGGGCTCGACGGCGGGATGCTTCTGGTGCAGTAGTGCCACCGCCGCCGCGCTACCCAGGAAGACTAACCAGCAGCTCAGCGTCGAGTACTGGCTCACGCTCAACCTCCTCTCCTCGTCCTCCACCCGGATCGGTGACTCCCGCCATGGCGAGCTCGCTTTCGTCCCGTTCTACAGCTCCCTTAGCTACAACCTCCACTCGCGGCCCGTGCCGCCGGAGAAGGTCAGCAGGGATATGGCCTTGTAGGAGAAGCTCGTGAGGTACCTTGCGAGCCGGTAGGTGACGTCCTCAGGCCCTGCGGCGGCCGGCCAGGAGAAGGCTGCGGTAGTCGGCGGTAGACCAGGAGAAGGCTGCAGTGGCTGGCCCGAGCAAGACCGTGCTCCAGCGGCTACAGCAATCGGCAACTTGGCCTGGGAGGCTGGGACAGCGGCCGGCTGACTGATCTGTCGCGGCGGCCGGGACGGGAGAGGAAAAGAATTGGTGGCCGGGAGAGAGGAAAACGATTCATTAATAAAACTGATGTGTCAATTACCAAACTATCCATACTTATACCAGTATACTACCAAAGAGTGGTATAAGGCACTGTTTAGTTCCCAAGTTGGGAGGCCAAATTTGGCATTTTGGAAGTGCAGCACCACTGTAGTATTTCGTTTGTATTTATAAATAATTATCCAAATATTGATTAATTATGCTCAAAATGTTCGTCTCGCAAAGTACAATAAAACTATGTAATTAGTTTTTGATTTCATCAACATTTAGTATTTCATGCATGTTCTTTTTGCATAGTAGAATTTAGGGTTGAAATATGAGAAGCCTTCGAGCGATTCGCGCACGAGGAACGAGGGAAGCGCCCAGGCGGGGCGACCGGGCAAGACTCATGCGGCCCAAGTCAGCCCAGGCGGGGCGGCGTGCAGGCCCAACAAGCAGCCCAGGTGCTATCGTTTCGCTAAAGCTAAAGCGCGCGGGCGCGATAGCGTAGAATGCCCGCGGGAAACCTATATGGCTTCCGGAAGTTTTTTTTACTATAGTAGCTTCCACTGTTTGAGATCCGTGCAACGACTGTGATTGCATGTTTATTCGGATCCGAGGCGGCGGTTCGCAGCGAGCGGTGAGAGAAAAAGACATCAGACGTCAACCACGCAGACGGGAATCTAATTGGAGTTTTAACCTTTTTAATATGCTATTTCAACATTTTGAATAACTATCTCAACATCTTGGACTTACTGTTTCAATATTTATACACAAAATGTTGATCTAGTTCATCCGAACTGTTGAATATGTTTGAGAAAAATGTTGAAACTTGTATAATCAGAATGTTGAATTGTTATTTTTGAAATATCAACTGCAACATCGTACCTTCTATAACTACATACTTAGTAGTGATAATTAAAAAATAAAGAAAGAAAAAAGGCACAAATGCATTTTCACCACACGCGTGGGTTTAACGGAGCCATAACAGAAAAAAAAATCCGGCCATCTTGCTAACTGGTAAACGGAAGCTACATAGGAGCCCCCGAATGCCTGACCCGTGCGGCACGGCGGTGTTTCTTTACTATGGAAAATTTTTTCATCCCGTTTGACTAATAATTAAGAATGTTAAATAAAGTCAGTTTATAAAACTATCTTCACAACCTCGGGTTAATTAGCGAGACCTATCTAATGAGGCTTTTGACCTCGGGTTACTGTAGCATTACTGTAGCAAATCATAGACTAGTTACGCTTGTTAGATTCATCGTTCAAAGCTACACTCATCTCTAAAAATATTTTATAAATAGACTTGATTAAATGCTCCATGCATGCAAGATTGTCTTTAAAATTGCCGTGGCTCAACGGGAGGTGGGCTGTCGTGCCCCATATTTTTTTATTTATTTCATCTTTAAAATACGTTAAAGCTACACGTGATCGTACGTGGCCTGTTATGGCTTGATGGAGAGGTGGATTGTTGGGGTCCACGGTTTTTTTATTTGTTTCATCTCTAAAAAATGTGATACTTTACTTCTTGATTAATTGTTCGTTTTTAATTCCGTTTGCACCAATACGTTCGTAATGATGAGATCTATAAAATTAGATCCATAATACATATATTTAAAATTAATTTTTATGTCCTAACAACTTATATTGATACTACAAAAAACTATTTATTCCGTGACAGAAACATTATGTCGCGGATTGCTGAAAAACTGTCACAATATTGTGTCTACGACGATTTTGTTTTTTGTAATGAAATGGACGTTATTGATTAAATCGATCGACGTTTCTTAAAAGACATCACAGTCCGTGACGTATCTTGACTGTTACGGAGTAGCCCGAAGCCCAATCAACCCAGCCCAACGTCTAGTTTTAGTGACGAAAATGACCGTCACAAATTGCTGCTGACATGGACGCTGACGTGGCTGCCAACGTGGATGCTGACGTGGCTGCCTACATGTACGATGACGTGGCTGCCTGTATGGACAATGCCGTGGCTGCCTAGTTATTAATGGGGGAATTTATTAATGGGCCAATTTCATAAGTGAATCACTTTTTTGTCCAAAAATTTACCCATAAACATTACTAATTTCTATCATATGAACTCAAAATTTAACCCACTAACAGCCCAGAAAACTTTCAGCTCATTTATCATCACACACATTGCAGCCCAGAATACACAGAATTTTATCAAATAATACATAGTTTTTCAGCCTAAAATACATAGAATTTCAGCCATAGTACATAGTTTTACAGGCCAGATACATACTGCATTTAATACCGCAAATTACAAAATTAATTCATATGCTTATCTTGTTTCGCCTCCAACTCAGCATGAGTTCTCTACAAAGAGCAGATAGGCATAAATAATTAGCAACTAGTGTAATACTTCATAAGGAAAATATTTAAAATGCAAATATCACCAAAGCTAGCAGACCATTGATCTGAACAATACCAAAAAATTGCATGTGAACTAAAGAGCTCTTTATTCAAATTTTGTCATCATGTGCAATGAATTTAGAAAGGGAACCATCGGAATTCTCACTTAACAAGTATTATATCGGTGTTCAGATTAGTCCTGACACTAACTAGTGATTGCGTTGCGTCCTATCTCCCGATGGTCGATACAAGAGCTAACACAATGACACGGGGTTTATCCTAGTTCCGGCCACGGGGCCGTACGTCCACAGATGAGTGCGCGTGTGCGCTGTATTATCTTGCACCGGAGGTGCTTGTAGAGGGGGGCTACAAGCCAGACGGGAGAGGAGAAAAAGTCTCCAAGTCCCTGACGGCTTTGTGATTTAGGCAAGTGCCAATATCGTGAGTTGTTGGTGATCGTGTGCGTCTTTGTGTGATATATGAACCTGGTCCCTTGGAAGGGTGCCCGCCTCCTCCTTTTATAGGCGAAGGATGGGTAGTTACAACGTGCGTTTGAGTAGATCTCTACAGTTACGATGAATGGCTGGTCGTGGCGCTGGTCCCTTGGAAGGGTGCCTTCGTCCTTACGAATCCCTGCGCCTGGTGCGAATCGTGGACGTGCTCTGGCTTCGGCGGGCAGCGTGGTAGTTCCAGTGCTTGTCTTGGAGCGGCTTCGTGGGGTGGCTTTGACCACGGTTCGCGTCCGGTCGTCGTCCGTGCACCCGTTCGAGGGTGTTCCCGTGCCCTTTCAAGGGCTTCATCATGAGAGGAGCTGAGGATGGGAGTTGGCAGCACAATGTCGTGGAGTGGCACTCCCTCTTTGCACAGTGCATTGCAGGCCTGCCCATCGTGGGAATGGCTGTACAGTGCCCGGGGTTGGTGGACAAGACTCGGCTTGCATCATTTGTGCAGCATCACGAACCGGCGCCCATGCCCACTCGCCGCCCGTACACCCGTTCGAGGGTGTTCCCATGCCCGTTCGAGGGTTTCATCGTGGGGGATGGACGGGAGCAGGTGCCATAGAGTCACGAAGTGACATTCACCTGTCAGCAGAGGGCTCTGCACGTTCTCACAGCAACAGGATGTCCACACAGTGACGGGAGTTGGCGTACAGTGGGCCTGACTGTGTTGGTCGCAAGGCGTGGGAGATGATTCGCCTTTTGACTTCTGCGTCCCGTGGCAGAGCCGGGCATTTAATGCCGTTGTCGGGCTTAACAGAGGATTTGATGTGATAGGTGAATAGTGAAGTTTGGAGAGAGAATTTTTGAAAGTTTGATGATTTGACCGGGAACTAAACAGGGCCTTAGGCCGTGTTTAGATGCAAACTTGGTGGTGCAAATTTGGAAGTATGGGGTCACAACGTAATCATTACGCCGGATCCTTAACAGCCATGTAACGGTGCAAGCATCTTTGCAGCTTCCCAATTGGATTTTTCTGAACGTGTGTAAAACGTTTGTGCAGGATGCAGAGCATCAGATGAGAGTGACCAGGTATGATGTACTCATACAACTTGCATTCCTCTGAATAGCAGTGGTTTGTGAAAAAGGAATAAACAAACGGGAAGAGCCAAAGCCGCAAGGATCAGAGAAAATGAGAGGCTACAACATTGATGAAAACACTGAGATTTGTGTTACGTACAATTAAAATTTAAGTTGTTAAACAGCTTTGATGATTCTTCACATGCATCTGTAACCCTTTTTTTTTCTTTTGACAAAGGCCATGACAACTGATGACATAGTACTGTACTATGAGTTCTCAACATCTATGATCTATCACTGTGGACCTTTTAGTTTTGGTCCTTTTGTCAAGCTATGATCAACGAGCTAGCAGAAGCATAACCACTTCTGCAATAAGATTCTCGGTCTGTCCTGAAATGGTGGGTAAAAAACTCCAGAAAGGTTAGCGTAGTGATCTGGAGATTCCTTGCTTGGTTTAGCTTGGTGATGAAGTGCAATCTGTGCAGATCATTAAACGCAACAACCACTATTTTAATAGTCTTTTATAAAGCTAAACCATTTAAAATTTTCCGAATCCCGCCCAGAAGGATAGATTCTTCCATGGGTGCCAATCAACCTTATCCCCCTTCTGCAGTTTCTTTAACCGTCTAGTAGATTCACACGTTGCCGCCTAGTTGAATCAACGCCCCAAATTGGCCTAAAAGAAGATCATGCGCCACATGCAGAAACGGTAATATTCCCTTTTCAATCTAAATCTATCAAGCGTGTGAATGTTCTAATCCCAATTAGCGCGTGCTACTGCTACGTGGTAACTGAACAGCCATGTGAATTCAGTACATGAGAGCAGAGATCCTTTTGGCACCAACCATTCCCCAACCACTGGTGGTTTATGCCCTCCCAATTTCGAAAACCAGTTGGCAGTAATCTAGCGGCAAATTAAAGCATCGATGCCAAGGATATCATCCACCTAATGTGTTTGTAAAGTTAACCACTGCATTTAGGATTCCCCATTAAGATTAAATTAACATGTGGTGTCCTATCACGGCTATATCACCGATACCACTTGGGTCATTGGCAGGTGACCAGGATGGGCCAAGTAGCATACCAGCCACAGGAGGCCGGAGGCAGGCAGCTGTTTTGTCTTCAGAACCTGACGACGAGGTCTTTTACGGTACCCTGTACCACTGATTAAAAGGACTAGTATATAAAGATCCGACGGTTGAAAAAAATTGTATATTAGTATAGGCTTCAATAGTAGTATAGGTAGTATAGGATGAGTAGTATAGTAGTATAAGGGTATTATTGGAAAGAATCTAAATGTCATCTCAATGTAATTTAGACAAACTTTTATATTTTCGCCGCTCCGTTTTCGTTTTCCCTCGTCGTTATCAGTTCGCTCTCCTCCGACGGCAAATCTGTGGCGGGCTCGATTTCATGCCGGCCGGCGCCTGACTCGGCGCCTCCCCGATGACCCAGTAGCACGCTGGGAATGCGGGCGGCGCGAGCACGCGGGCGATACGCTTCATGGGGATGCGTGTCGGCCGGCGGTCCATGCGCGTCTCCGGGACATGTCGCGGCCGGCGGCCCATGCGCGTCGTTGAGACCATGTGCAGGAGCTGCGTGGTTCCCGGCGGCTGGGGCTCGACGGCGGGATGCTTCTGGTGCAGTAGTGCCACCGCCGCCGCGCTATCCAGGAAGACTAACCAGCAGCTCAGCGTCGAGTACTGGCTCACGCTCAACCTCCTCTCCTCGTCCTCCACCCGGATCGGTGACTCCCGCCATGGCGAGCTCGCTTTCGTCCCGTTCTACAGCTCCCTTAGCTACAACCTCCACTCGCGGCCCGTGCCGCCGGAGAAGGTCAGCAGGGATATGGCCTTGTAGGAGAAGCTCGTGAGGTACCTTGCGAGCCGGTAGGTGACGTCCTCAGGCCCTGCGGCGGCCGGCCAGGAGAAGGCTGCGGTAGTCGGCGGTAGACCAGGAGAAGGCTGCAGTGGCTGGCCCGAGCAAGACCGTGCTCCAGCGGCTACAGCAATCGGCAACTTGGCCTGGGAGGCAACTTGACTGATCTGTCGCGGCGGCCGGGACGGGAGAGGAAAAGAATTGGTGGCCGGGAGAGAGGAAAACGATTCATTAATAAAGCCGATGTGTCAATTACCAAACTATCCATACTTATACCAGTATACTACCAAAAAGTGGTATAAGGCACTGTAAAAGTGCTCTCCGTATAACTCATTGATTTTTTTTTAGTTTTTAGGAGTCAACATTAATTTTTTTTCTCATGATGTTTCTATTATCGAAATTACAGTCACATCACTAATGCCTTCTTTTCTTGTAGACTTTTATTCTTTGACTCAGTTTAGTCAACTGCTGGTTCGGTCTTTATGTACAAAATCCACCAAACCAATAGAGCACTTTTACGCGTTTCATACTATGACTTCCCTTGACTTTTCAAATGGAACGATCAGTAGGGATGCCAAAGCAATTTACTCCCTCCGTTCCAAATTATTAGTCGTTTTGGCAAATCTAGATTCATAGTTAGTAGTATGTATCTAGACATAAGTATATATGTAGATATATACTACTAACTATGAATCTAGATTTGCCAAAACGACTAATAATTTGGAACGGAGGGAGTATGTGGGAACTTTTAAATATTACTTGAGGTTTATGGACATGTTTGTTGGAGGATTTAAAATCACAGAGAAGATGTCAAGGCAATAATATATCTCGTTCCAAGGAAATAAACACAATCCACAGTAGTATATCAATTAATCAGAAGCTGAGCCACTGGGTGGCGAAGTGGATTAATTCCTATCCGTAGTCTTCTTCAGTCACTAGTACTTTCGATTCACTAGGTTGCAGAGATTCGTAATTTATAACTTGTTATTCAACAATATATAATACTTATATTGAGTATAATAAGTATAAACTGTAATTTTCTGCCATTCTACAAGAACCTTTCCAAGACCAGGATCTGCAAATGCAACCGTTCCTCGGGAGGAGAGGAACGATGGCAACTTGTGTCTCATTCTTCAATGTAGATTCGGTTTTCGTAGTCTGAGTCAGCAAATATACTGTACCCATTCTATATTTTCCGGTGTATATGTGGCCCAGCAAATTGTGCTTGTCCTGCAGCAATGTTGTAAATGCTGCATTTTAGAGGTCGAAATTGCTTGTTGTAGACTGTAGTTGGAGTGAAGATCATTCAGTAGATTTTGTGAGTATGCGAGCTATGTAAATCCATGTATGCCTATGAATCATGTTGAAACGATACTCGCAAATGAAGGCAAGTATGGTCTTGCTCTTGCATTCTTACTCTTGCTATGTTGCCCCATTTTCTGAATAGAAGAGCTTAAGCAGGTTTTTCATCGTTTCAAGAAATGAAGGTTTTTCAGGCAACTTATAATTGAGAGCTCATATTGGTCACCATTTCATATTTTTCCCCATTTATTACACAGGGAATGTTGTTACATTTCTCTCAGCTGTCGGCTAGAAATGAAGGTAGCAGAGTGAGTTTCAGAGGATTGTACAGGATGGGCAGAGGGTCTTTGCATGAGATGAGTCACTCCCATGGTCTTCCATCTCATGGTTCCTTCGCCTGCACAATGACGCAAGGACCCAACATAAGTGCCAGGTTCAGGCTTCAGAAGCAAATCATGCATAGGTAACTCTTTCAGCTCAAGTTGATCCATGAGTATACTGCTACTGCAAATTACCCTGACGGACCCAATGCAATGCAAGTATGTGTATGTACAATATGTGTATTTGTGGAGTATCTAGTTTGATCTATCGATCAACGAAGCCTTATGCTAATGTACTATGTACGAGAGAAGAGAACGATGTGAAGGACGCAATGCAATGCAAGAAAAAGGAAATCATGCAATAGTGCAAAGAAGGCGAAAAAAAAAACAAACGAGATGTTTTTGATTTGGATGACGAACTCACTTGGCGAGCATGACCTTCGCGAACTCGGTGTAGTTGATCTGGCCGTCCCCGTCGGCGTCGGCCTCGCGGAGCATCTCGGCGAGCTCCTCGTCGGAGAGGCGCTCGCCGAGGTTCTGGAGGACCTTGCGCAGCTCGTCGCGGGAGATGAACCCGTTCTGGTCCTGGTCGAAGACGCGGAAGGCCTCGCGGAGCTCGTCCTCGTCGGCGCCGCTGGTCTCGCGCATCTGCCGCGCCAGCAGCGTCAGGAACTCCTGGAAATCGATGGCGCCGCTGCCGTCCGAGTCCACCTCGTTCACCATCTCCTTCAGCTCATCCTCCGTCGGGCTCTGCCCCAGCGAACGCATCACCGTGCCAAGCTCCTTGGTCGTGATCGTCCCTGCAGTAAATTTGTCAATCAATTACGGAGTACTACAATTGCAATAATTGATCGATGATGAACAATGCAATCCAATTCAGAAAATGGGCATGCATTATGCATACCGTCGCCATCTTTGTCGAAGAGGCTGAATGCCTCCCGGAACTCCTCGATCTGGTGCTTGGATAGCTGCTGCTCCACCTTGTCCATGGTGTTCTCTTCTCTCGATCGATTCAACCGGCTCTCTTAATAATCCCGTTGGAAACGCCGCATGATCGATGGACGCATTGTGTGTCCTTCGATCACAAATTCACAAGCAACGATGGATGAAGACTGGTTCGTGTTGATCGCGGAACGGCAAAAGGTAAATTCCCCTGAATTCCCCCCTCTCTAGTTCCTGCCTTGTTCTCGTCCTCTTTTGTTCGTGCTGTTGCGTTGGCCAAAATAAGGAGTCTGGACGAATTATATACAGCTCACAACTTATTTTTTATTTTATCTTGACACAAACTTTTAAAACTTTGATTCTCAGTAACTTTCAAAATATTTGGTTCGGAATCATAAAAACGGTTGTGTAGAAAAAAAGAATGTTTTTATTATCTCATAAATTTTTGAGATCCTATCAATATTTAACTTG
>OAMR01000211.1:770162-802167 GCA_900205405.1 Echinochloa crus-galli
CTACAAGTATCACCACTGTCTCTTATACACATATGTGTTTATGGGTACTTTCATCTATTGTGTTTTTGAAAGTGAGAATATTTTTTGAAGAGTATTTCAGAATTTAGAGTAACCACAAAAATGGCACCGACAATTTTTTTTAATAATACGGCAAATGAACATGCATGGTTCGAGAATATATCGAGTAGCATCATTTGCTTTAGAAATTAAATTTACTGATAACACTCTTTGTTTACGCTTGCAGTTTGCTGGCTCTAGTAGTTTATGGTTGGCAGAAGTAGGTCCATGCAGGAAAGACCTTGGGCAATGCCAATATAATTATTTGAAGGACATATGGATCACAGGATTCAAATCAGCAAGAGGGCAACTCGAATTTCTTTTACATATTGTTGAAAATGCACCGGTACTAGAGGTTCTTTTAGTAGAAATTGGCCAATATCCGCCTTCTAAGTCGTCATTATATGGAGCCACTGGACCACACATCAAGGAAGCTAAAAAAATTGCCGAAGCTTGTCTGAGTATGGTACTCCCGCAGAATGTCATATTTCATGTTAAAGAGTAAAAAAGCCTCCTAGGGAGAGCGAAGCTTTTTATACTATTATTAGTTCCAGTGTAAGGTGGGTTTTATTGGCAATGAAACTAGTGTTGTTATTTTGACTACTCATGTAAGTGTTTGATGTTTTTTCAACACAAGTGAATATGAAGATGGATTTAGTTTCTATCAATAGAACGTATTTATTCAATAATTTTGCAGATAGCTCTGAATTGAATGTTGTAAATATTATTACTATTTTTTAATAAATTTAGTGGTCAAAGTTAGATTTGGTGCAAACTAAAGGTAAAGTACCCATTATTTGGAATGGAGGGAGGGACTACAAGTATCACCATGGGCCTTTACTAGTTGTGTGGCGCCTGCGAATTGGCTTGTAGTCCAATGGTAGGACGGTCCAGTGGGACGCTACCCACCAGGGTTCAAATCCTGGTGCTCGCACCCCCTTTATTTTTTCAGGATTTAGCGGTGCTTTGCGTTAAGTGGTAAGCGGCGTTTCCGTCGACAACGAGACGCCAATGGTGGCGTACATCTATTCATAGAGGTGAGTGTGCGTGCGTGTGTGAGCATCTGCGTTGTACTGTGTAATTCTAAAAAAAAATTGTGTGGCGCCTCATTCTTTCTTTATATATGGTCGGTCTTCTTATTTCGTTCCCAATTTCCATGGTTCTTCCGATATATTTTCGGCCAGAACAGGTTAATAGGCTAAGCAACGGAATTAATTAGGTGAGTGGGCCGGATTCAACCTATCAAATTTGCACCCCATAAACCCCGGCCAGCCCATAACGTGCCGCCCTCGCCCTGCGCCACCCTTGCCTGGCCCCGCGTGCCTCCCTCACCCTGCGCCTCCACCTCGCGCGCCGTCCTCCCCTAGAGTGCCAACGAACGGGGCCCTCTGCGCCTCCCCGGAGCCACCCCGGCCTGGATGGATGGGAAGGCCGCCGGCCGGGATGTGCGCTCGCACAAGGGAGCTACACGGCACGCTCCCGGAGGCGAGGCGTGCTCAGGTTTCTCGTGGAGCGCCAGCACTGCGAGGATGTACGCGAGCTGTATGACGAAATGCTTGCCGAGGATGGTCCGAGGAGCGCCTGCGTGATGGTCTCAGGGACGTGCTTGCCTCACTGAGCACAAGTGGGGAGCGGGACGCATTCCACTTATCGTGTTGTACAATTTGATGTCCTAATGCCGGTGGGGTGACTGACATTGCTGCTGCTGGATGATAAGGAGACACAAAGGGGTTCTTCCCAACATTGGTGACTTATGGTGTGGTGCTGTTATTTACTGGTACTGCCTTGGGAGGAAAGGTGGTTTGGGGGATGACTGGGGCTTGGTAGTCTGCTTGGGAGATGATGGTGAGAGGACTGTAGCCCAATGTGCAGATTTATAACACTATGATTGATGCTTTGTGGTAGTCTGCTTGGGAGATGATGGTGAGAGGACTGTAGCCCAATGTGCAGATTTATAACACTATGATTGATGCTTTGTGGTAGTCTGCTTGGGAGATGATGGTGAGAGGACTGTAGCCCAATGTGCAGATTTATAACACTATGATTGATGCTTTGTGGTAGTCTGCTTGGGAGATGATGGTGAGAGGACTGTAGCCCAATGTGCAGATTTATAACACTATGATGACTGGGGCTTGGTAGTATGCTTGGGAGATGATGGTGAGAGGACTGTAGCCCAATGTGCAGATTTATAACACTATGATTGATGCTTTGTGGTAGTCTGCTTGGGAGATGATGGTGAGAGGATTGTAGCCCAATGTGCAGATTTGTAACACTATGAATTGATGCTTTGTGCAAATAGCAGTCAGCAAATGCAAGCAATGTCTGTTCTGAAGCAAATGCTTTCAAGCCTACTTTAATACCAGCATTTTGCTGGGAAGGTGATGTTCAACAGGTCGTGCAGCTTTTATGGGAGGTCATTTGGAGAGAGTTGCATTGGAGGCAAAATTAATTTAGCTATGCTCCCTTGATTCATGGCTTCTGCATCACCGCATCAGAGGAGAAGTGATGGTTACATCAGAGAAGTGATGGTTGCATCAAATTTGCTTGTGGAAATGGTGGGAATAGGGCGTATGACTCCGGATGTGGCTGCATTACATTTGGGGCACTAATTCATGGGCTTGTTGTTGCTGGGCTGGTCAGTGAGGTCTGTATTGTCCGGGAGAAGATGGCAGCAAGACAGGTTATGCCTGATACTTTATGATGTACTGGTTAGTGGTCTACGCAAGAAACAAATGCTTCCTACAACTAAGAACCTTCTCGCAGAGATGCTCGAGCAAAGTGTCCAGCCTGATAAATTTGTGTATACGACCAGTTTGATTGATAGTTTATTTGCAAGATCGGTAGAAACCGATGAAGCGGAGATGCAACCAAAATGCTGTTACATACTTGTCAGTATTAGTTTCTTAAGCGGAGATGCAACCAAAGAGGAGATGAAGTGGAGATGCTCCAGAAATAGTATTAGTTTCTAGTCGTTGATACTTTTGTTTTGTTTGCTCAGTTTGAACTTGTGTATGTGTATGTTGCCTTGTGGCATCTCGTGGTCTATGTACTGCATTTGACTTCCTTTTGGCTGTAATCATTCACTTGTGAACGAATGTGAAGGCTGCGTATTATTCCTTAATATAAAAACAGTGTGCCTATGGGTGATCAACTCAACTGCATGACAGTGGTACTGTTAAGATTCAGAAGAGAGTGCCCTTTCGGCATTGTTTTCAATGTATTGTGATCGATTTCAACAAACAAAGCTATTTCTGACGGATTGGAAAGCCAGGGAAACAGGAAGAACCAATTAATGCCTCTGCTTGCTCAAGAACATACTATCATACTATATAATGGCCGGGACTGTAATGATGGAACACCAACGAACTAGCTAAACCAGCTAGAGCTGGAGGAAGAAATGCTAGCAGTTGCTGCATGCTTTCTGCTCAATAACATATAGCAGTATACTATGTATGTAATGGTGATCAATTAGCTCATCTGACAGATGATATCCTCAGAAGTACAGTTTTGGTACATTCCAAACAGCTAACATCTCAAACCACGACGAACTAACTGGCACTGGTACTAGAAATTGATGGCACGACTCACCATGAAAAAATCGGAAATCCGAGACAGCAGCTTGCCGGCATCATGGCGATCGAAGTAATCGATCAGGTCATCCACCTCCTCCTGGTTGAGTTCTGGTGCGGCCATCACCATCGTGTTATTGGGTCTGCTCGAATCTTTCCACTCCTGGATAACCAGCCATGCCTCTGTCCGGTTTCCGACTACCTTAACATCCATTGCAGGCCCTCCTGACCACCAGCTGCCGAGTTCCTGGAGAGTGGCTGCGGCCCTGTCGAAGTTGAGCAGGCCGGCCACCGCAGGAACAACCTTGGAGCCAACCGGAGCGCTGTAGGCTGCAGCAATCAGGGGCCCCGCCAGCTGTGCGAAGGGTGTTACCTTGTCCAGGTGCTTGCGGCAGGTCCTGGCGACGCTCCATGCCATCCGACCCAGGCGCTTGCCCTTCTTGCTCAGGCTCCGCGTGCCCCAGCCACCTCCTGCTGCTGCGCTGGTGCTCCCTGTCCCTGCTCCGGCAGACCCTTGTGCGATTGCAACATTGGCAGGGTCATACCTCCACATCACTACTTGGAGCCAAGAGGCACGGCCCGCATCAGCTTTGTCGAGGAAGCGGACGCTGCGTGGATAACTCGCCCGAGGATCAATGTCTACCATGAAAGCGAACCCAGCGTCTGCCGTGAAGAAGGTGAGGCAGTTGTGGTTCTTTGGATCGACTGCTCCAATCTCGGCAACCCCGAACGTCAGGCGATGCCCAATTGAGCTGTCGCAGCAGCATATTTCTTCGATGGTAACCCGGAACACTGGAACCCAATGGTGCTTCTCCTCCTGCTCGAGGCAGCACATGGTGATCCATCCTCTTGCCGAGAGCTCCACAACGCAGATCCTGCCCTCGGTGGATACCACGCACCGCCGCATCGCGCTCGCGGAATCCCCCTGCGGCTCCTCCCCCATGAGCATCGACATCTCCTCGTCATCGCCATCGAATGGCAGCAGGACCATCCTCGCCGCGCCGGGGTGCTTTGGGTCGAACAGGAGGAGCGCGCCGTGCTCCAGATCGACGAAGACCAGGTGGCGCCCGTCGTCGTGGCACATCACCGTGTGCGCCGCGAACTCGACGGCTGACCAATGGTGCTCGCCGTCGCCGCCCGCGTGCGTGACCTCCTCCACCATCATCGTCTCGGAGTCCTCGTCGTCGGAGAGCGCTTCGAAGAAACGCGGCTTGTCCACCGCCACTTCCCTGGAGGTCCAGTCCCGTAAGGGCGAGGCGGAGTCGAAGCACAAGGCGCGGAGGTGCGCCCTGGGCGCCGAAGAGGAGGAAGACGAAGGCCCCACCGCGCCCGCACGCTGAAGCTGTACCACCACGAATGCGGCGCCATCAGAGGCGACGATGCCGGTGCAGGCCTGGGGCGTCATCATCAGAACGCCGACTCCTGGAGGGACCATGGGCAGGAAGTCCAGCCTGACGCTCCCGGGGCGGCAGACGAGGAAGAATCGATCGATCCTTCTGGATGATCCAACAAGTGGCCGGCCGGGGAGCGATGGCTTACGTGCCCCTCAAGTAAGGAGCAAACGCCCGCCGCCACGGAATGGCTCGCCGCTCGAGCGCCCCGCCGTGGAACCACTGGTGATCGCGCACACGGCGCGGCGGCGAGACGAGCAGCGCAATCACCGCGGCGCGGCGCACATGGTCGAGTCGAGTCGAGCAGCTGCAGCGCGCGTGCACGTCCGTCGTCGTCCCTGATCCATGATGAACGCGCGCGCGCCGAATGCCGGCCTCCTCGGCCGGCATGCCGCGGACGGCGAGATGGATAGTAGTGGGTTCCTCGGCACGGCGGCGGTCGGGAGGTAGTGCACGGCCTCCGGTCCGGGAGCGGTGGTTGCTCGTTCTACGTGCGGCCGGCCGGTACGTGGCCAGCGGCGAGACGACCTTGCCTAGCGGCAACCGGCAAGTCGGCCGCGCCGCGCCTCGCCGAGAGCTCTCCCGTGCCGTGCGTCGCCCGGCGGGCTGGTTGCATTGTTGTCGAACGCGCCTCCGGCCGGCGTTGTCGAGCGCACGCTGTCCGAGTGGCCGGTATGTGTAGTGATCGATCCGCCAGGCAGCTAGCGCCGGCCGGGGATGGAGTTGGTTGTTCCTCACGCCGGCGAGCAGCAGCAGCTTATTCGGAGAGAGATCGAGCGAGGAACACGCTAGATAGCTAGGTCCCGGCCGGAACCATGTCATGAACGCCCGCGTCGAGCACGAGGGAAGTACTTGGGCATTGCATGCTCATCAAGCAGGGAGCGAGCTGTCTGATCGATGGACCTCGAGCACGGCCAGGTATGCGCCAAAGGGGTACGGTAGCGCGGCGCAGCCACCGGCCGGTCAGGACGCATGGGCATGGCATGCAGTGCCAGACCACCAGGGACGCCGGCCGGGTACGTTCATGGACCCGGCCACTGCACTTCACTCGGCAGCAGCACCAACGTACAGCTTCATCTCCCGGCCCGTCGCCGGCTGGGTACACGAGCGCGCGGCGAGGGGTGTCGGAGCTCTTGCACGGCCGGCCAGCCTCAGCTCCCCTCCGATCCGGGCGTGTTGCCTTACCTGCTTGCCCAGCGCCGATCGACTCGACGGTGTCGCGCCGCGCCGCGAGCTCTCCCGTCATCGCTTCGCTGTCGCCTGTCGGTGGTCTAGTACTCTAGTCCATGCATGCGGGCCGGTTCGGTTCTTGTCGAAGACGGCGGCGCTGATCGAGCACGTTACGTATGCGCCTGCCAGCTCGGCGACCTCGATCTCTGCCGGCCAGCCAGCCTGTACATGGCGACCAGCGGGGTACGCACGCGTCGACGGCACGACCGCCGGTTGCATCGCAATGCCGCCGGCCGGCCGCGCCCTACGGCTAACGGCCGATCGACCACTCTCTCCGGCCTGCTCTCTAGGCCCAATAAACGCCAACGGGCCTGGCCGCACATGGCCTGCTCGATCGCTAGCCACACGGTAAGGCCTGCTCGCCCGTCCATCACCATGCCGTACGCGCTCGCTCCTTACTGCGGTTGCTGCGCGGGGAGGATTAGTGCCCTCGCCCGCGCAAGGGTCGCTGGTGCAGCTTAAAAACCCAAGTGCACCAGCCGTTTCCAATGTACTGTACTTACACATGCCTATTTGACTATTCTTGGGTCGGCAATACGCCGAATTTGACAATCGAGCTCTGTTGGGCTCCCTGCTGCCGGGTTGAGCCTAATGGAGTTCTTGTCTCTATTCGGCCCGTTTTTTTTGTCTTACGTATGTGCCCATTAGAGTTCTACTGACCATAATCTCTTACTATTGCTTTGTTCTGTTTTACTTTTGCTTACAACTGTGCCTTGTCTAAATTAATCTAGCTTATCGGAGTCTACTCGATGGGCCGATTTTCACTCAAAATATATATGAAATTTTTTTGGGAAAGTTTGTGAAGTGAACACAGCCGCTGCTTGTCTCATTCAATTCTTTCATTTCCCTCACTAGAACATACTGCGCGCTATGCGCGCCCTATGAGGGCAGTAAAAGAGAAACGAATTGTTATGGTTGGAATTCAGTACCAAAGAAGGAATCGTCGTGGCTAGAAATAGCATGTGCAAGTCGTGTCTGCTTGGGAGTCTTTTTAGTCAGGATAGTTAGGCGTGAGTTTGGAATTATTTAGGTGTGAGTTTGGTAGTTGGGATTTGAGCAGGACTCTCCCATGTAATCTTCAGGCTATATATATGTAGCCTGCGTTGAGAAATAAAGGCAAGCAAGAAAATCAATCTAATCTCTCATCCCCTTCTCTACTCTCTCGCCCAACTTCACCTACGTCGCCCCGGCGACATCTACCGTAGTCACGGGGAGGAAGCCGGCAGCAGAACGGCCGGCGACGACCCACGGCTACCCAATTCGATCTCAACCGCAGACACACAACAATTTGGTATCAGCTTCCATCATGTCTGGGACCACGGGAGATGACATCAAGCGTTTGCTGAAGGCGCATGAGGACAGGATGAAGGCCCAGGACGACCGGCTGAAGGCGCAGGACGATGCCATCACGGCTATCGCCAGCGATGTGAAGTCGATCAATACGACTATCACCAACCTGGCCACGCTCCTGGACGGAATCAACAATCGCCTGGTGAACCTGGAGAAGGATAAAGGCATCGTTGGCGAGACGTCGGAAGAATCAGCCGCCAAACCTGATGATTCGTCCGAGGATCCAAAGGGTGCGGATAAAAAGGGGGCCGATCCATCCGCTCCTCCGCTGTTGACAGGCCGCGGCGTGTTAGCCCTCGATGGCAAGCTCGTGCATGGTCCGGATTTGTTACCCAAGAAGCCCATGGAGGAGGCTGTGCGTCCTCGCGTGTCCCTCGCCTCCAGCTCGTCGGCTGCGCCCGGCGCGCTTGATGGGATGGTGCCTCGCTACTTCAAGTTCGATTTTCCGCGCTTTGACGGCAATGAGGACCCGCTGCCCTGGCTTAGCAGATGCGAGCAGTATTTCAGCATGCAACGGACCGACCCGGCGCTTCAGGTGTCGTTAGCAGCGTTCCATCTGGACGGGGACGCATATCACTGGTATCACCTGACCCGCAGCCGTGGTGCTCCACCATGGGAAGAATTTTGGGAGCTCTGCAATAATCGTTTTGGGCCTCCCATACGAAGTAATCCTCTCGGCGAGTTGCGTCTTCTTCGTCAAATTGGGTCTGTTGATGAGTACCAGAGAAAATTTTTGGCCCTCTTAAATTGCGCTGATCCACTGACTGCACGCCAGGAACGACAGATGTTCACATCCGGCTTGGCTGAGGATTTGAGGATCGATGTGGAGTTGCAAGATCCTCGGTCCTTGGACAAGGCTATCTCGTTGGCAAGAGCCTTTGAGAAGAAGACACACCGTTACAGCTACCTGAGCCGTGCAGGAACGTCGCGCTCAGCGCCTACATCGCGTCTTCCTCCGTCGACTGCCAGTTCTCCGCAGGGGGCCGTACCAGCACCACCATCTAGGCAGATAAGGCGCTTGACACCAACAGAGATGCAAGAACGCCGTAAACAAGGGCTATGTTTTAATTGTGATGAGAAGTTTGTGCGTGGGCATCGTTGTGCACACCTCTTCTATATCGAGTATGACGATACTGAGTTGGATGCCGTAGCGCTTGAGAATTCCGATGATGCTGTTGATGAACCACACGTATCCCTGTATGCGGTGGCTGGAGTTCACAAGGCGGATACGGTCCGTATCCGAGTGCACGTTGGGGGACAGGAGCTCCTGGCTTTGGTAGATACTGGATCTTCTCACAATTTCATTCGTGAGGAGGTGGCGCAACGCGTGGGTGTGGTGCTCCAGCCGGTGCGCGCGGGCCTGAGTGTGGTTGTGGCGAATGGTGATCGGCTGCCGTGTTCAGGAGTGTGTAGTGCTATGACCATGGTGGTAGGCACGGAGGAATTTACAGTGGAATGCTTTGGTCTGGGCTTGAGTGGATACGACCTCATTCTTGGCACAACTTGGCTGCGTTCTTTGGGGCCAATTTTGTGGGACTTCAATCAGCTTACCATGCAGTGCTACATTCGTAGTCGTCATGTTCAGTGGCAGGGGGAGCCGGGGCGCGCCGCGACAGCATGCCCAGTTGCACAACCGGAGGACCTACTCGCCCAGCTGTTGGACGGGTTCAGCACATTATTTTTGGCGCCAACAGGGTTGCCGCCACAGCGAACACATGACCACCACATTCACTTGGTTGCTGATGCTAAGCCAGTGGTCGTACGACCGTATCGTTACCCTCAACTTCAGAAAGATGAATTGGAACGCCAGTGTGACGAGATGTTGCGTCAAGGCATTATCAGACTCAGCACGTCGGCATTTTCGTCTCCAGTTCTGTTGGTAAAGAAGCCGGATGGATCGTGGCGGTTTTGTGTTGATTACAGGGCGCTCAATGCTATTACCATCAAAGATAAGTTCCCTATTCCAGTCGTTGAAGAGCTCCTGGATGAATTACATGGCGCCCGATTTTTTTCCAAGCTGGATTTACGTTCGGGGTATCATCAAGTTCGGATGAACGCGGCTGACATTGCAAAGACGGCATTCCGGACGCATCAGGGACATTATGAGTTCTTAGTGATGCCGTTCGGCCTCAGGAATGCCCCGGCGACGTTTCAAGCCCTCATGAATGATATCCTTGGCCGGTATTTGCGACGCTTTGTTCTCGTTTTCTTTGATGATATACTAATTTATAGTTCAACTTGGGCGGAGCATTTGCAGCATGTTCGACTCGTGCTTGAAATTCTACAGCAGCACCAGCTTCGTCTTAAGCGCTCCAAGTGCGAGTTTGGGGTTTCTTCCGTTTCGTACTTGGGCCATGTGGTTTCTGGTGCCGGTGTGGCCATGGATTGTCAGAAGGTGCAAGCGGTGGGCGATTGGCCTCGACCGGGATCGCCACGCGCACTCCGAGGATTTCTTGGCTTGGCAGGTTATTATCGGCGTTTCATCAAAGGTTATGGTGCTATTGCTGCTCCTTTAACTCGGTTGCTGACCAAGGATGGGTTTAAGTGGACTGTGGAGGCGGACCAAGCGTTTGTAGCACTAAAGAGAGCACTCTCAACATCACCTGTGTTGCAGCTTCCGGATTTCAGTCGATCGTTTGTGGTGGAGTGTGATGCTTCGGGGTCCGGCATGGGGGCGGTGCTACATCAGAACAATGGGCCACTCGCATTTTTCAGCAAGGCCATGGCCCCTAGGCATGCAGGGCTGGCAGCTTATGAGCGGGAATTAATTGCGTTGGCTCAGGCAGTACGACATTGGCGTCCATATCTTTGGGGGAGGATGTTTGTGGTAAAAACTGATCACTACAGTCTCAAGTTTCTTTTGGACCAGCGCCTCTCCACGATTCCGCAACATCGTTGGATCAGCAAGCTTATGGGGTTCGATTTCACGGTGGAATTCAAGCCTGGTAGTGCCAATGTGGTGGCGGACGCATTGTCCCGGTGTGATGCGGAAGGCGCTGCTCTGGCAGCCGTTTCGGAGCCTACGTTTCAATTGTGGGAAGAGCTTCGTCAGGAGTTGGAGCTGATTGAGGAATATCAACGCTTGAAGAATGAGGTGTTGGCTGGGCGCAAGGGTCCAAGTTGGACTGTACGTGATGGCCTGGTGACAGTGGACCGCCGCATCTGGCTTCCTGCAAGCGCTCCGTCTCTTCCGCGTGTTTTGGCACATGCTCATGATTTTGGGCATGAAGGTATCCAGCGTTCGTTACATCGTTTGCGTGCGAATTTTCGAGTTCCGGGGGATAAGGCACTGGTTCAGGCGTTCGTCAAGGACTGTGCGGTTTGTCAAAGAAACAAAACCAGTCATCTTCATCCTTCTGGTCTGCTGCAGCCCCTTCCAGTTCCTCAACTAATCTGGAGTGATTTGGCAATGGATTTTGTGGAAGGATTGCCTCGTGTTAACAATAAGAGGGTGATACTTACGGTTATTGATCGTCTCTCTAAGGCAGCCCATTTTCTTCCCTTGGGACACCCATATACTGCGACTTCCGTGGCCCGTGTGTTTTTTGATGAGATTGTTCGGCTTCATGGGCTGCCTGCGTCGATAGTCAGTGATCGTGATCCGGTGTTTACCAGTACATTGTGGAAAGAACTGTTTCGTTTGTCCGGCACCAAGTTACAGATGAGTTCAGCATTTCATCCTCAAAGTGATGGCCAGTCCGAGGCAGCAAACAAAGTTATTGTGATGTATTTGAGGTGCTTGACTGGTGATCGTCCGAAGCAGTGGTTGCGTTGGCTTCCTTGGGCTGAGTACTGTTTTAACACCGCATATCAGTCAGCCCTAAAAACGACCCCGTTTAAGCTTGTTTATGGCCGGGATCCCCCCACCATGGCCCCTCATGAATCTGGAGATGCTCGAACACCTGCAGTCGAACAGATGTTGAGTGAGAGGGATGTTTTCTTGGCTGCAGCACGGGAGCGCTTGTTACAAGCTCAAGAGTATGCGAAGTTATACTATGATAATAAACACACTGATGTGGCCTTTGGCGTTGGGGATTGGGTTTGGGTGAAGCTGTTGCATCGCCCGGTGGCCTCTTTGCCAATACAGACCAAAGGCAAGCTTGCTCCTCGGTTTTATGGGCCCTATCAGGTGTTGGAACGAATTGGCGATGTCGCGTACAGAGTCCAGTTGCCCACTGGTGCAAAAATTCATAATGTTTTCCATGTGGGTGTGCTTAAACCCTTTCATGGTCAGCCTCCTGATGCCATTCCTGTTTTGCCCCCGCTTCTTCATGGTCGGGTGCTGCCTGTTCCTGTTGCAGCCTTGAGGAGTCGTCTCGCCAGAGGGCAGTGGCAAGTGTTGATTCGTTGGGAGAACAGCTCGCCGTCTCATGCTAGCTGGGAAGATGTGGAGGAGTTCAAGCGCAGGTATCCTTCATTTCAGCTCGAGGACGAGCTGTTTCCGAAGGAGGGGAGAGATGTTATGGTTGGAATTCAGTACCAAAGAAGGAATCGTCGTGGCTAGAAATAGCATGTGCAAGTCGTGTCTGCTTGGGAGTCTTTTTAGTCAGGATAGTTAGGCGTGAGTTTGGAATTATTTAGGTGTGAGTTTGGTAGTTGGGATTTGAGCAGGACTCTCCCATGTAATCTTCAGGCTATATATATGTAGCCTGCGTTGAGAAATAAAGGCAAGCAAGAAAATCAATCTAATCTCTCATCCCCTTCTCTACTCTCTCATCCAACTTCACCTACGTCGCCCAGCGACATCTACCGTAGACACGGGGAGGAAGCCGGCAGCAGAGCGGCCGGCGACGACCCACGGCTACCCAATTCGATCTCAACCGCAGACACACAACACGAATATAGATTACTAACTAAAACTGTATAACATGAAGGCAGGCACCAGTATAACAGGACACGAAACACCGGAGCCTGAAGGGCATCAATATAGAGTCAGGAAGCCAAACTGAAAAAACTCAAAGGCAGGCACCAGCATAACAGGAAGCCAACATGAAGGGCAGGGACACCCAGTAACAGTCAGCCACAAACTGAACTGACGGGTAGGCACCAGGAACTGGAAGCCACCACCAATCGCCAGGGCGTCATCAGAACCTGAATCCAAGCAACCACAGGAACAGGAAGCCTACTAAAGGGTAGGCATTTCATTTCACTGAATCAAATCAACGTTTGAAAGATGGCTAACCACCTTTTAAAATACATAAACCATAATGATAAAACAAAGATACAGAATCCATCTGGTAGCAGTCGCATTTTTCAGCAAGGCCATGGCCCCTAGGCATGCAGGGCTGGCAGCTTATGAGCGGGAATTAATTGCGTTGGCTCAGGCAGTACGACATTGGCGTCCATATCTCTGTGCGGCTCCTCCCCCATGAGCATCGACATCTCCTCGTCATCGCCATCGACAAAGAAACCTGAAAATCCAACAAATTAAAGATAGCAAGATGCATTTGGAGAACGACAAATTCATGATAAAGTCTCATAGATTGAACGGCATCGGCAGCCCGTAGGTTTTGTCAAGCCTTGCGCGCCCTATCTCAGTTCATCAGGAAAAAATAAAGCAAAGCAGAAAACACCATTTTTTAAAAGAGATATGTTTGTGTTGTAAGCATGTATCCATTTTCTTTCACAATTAACCTGGCATCGTCTTTTCAAATAACCAGATGAAATTGCCAGGATATAGAGTTTCTTAAATTAGTCAACTCTTGACACCAATTCATCCTTGTAGTCATTAAATCATGACACACTAATCATCTAAGCTTGGTCGCCAGTGAAGTTACAGACCTGCATCTCATTTGCACCAGATCTGTTTCAGATTAAATTTAACTTATGATTAGCTATTGGTCATCTAAGATGGAACACGAAAGATTGGTGGCTCTCAGGTCCCTCTCGAGATAACGTACCATGCGTTGCTTGCTGTCTTTTTGATGTTTCCGAAACAAAAATTAATATTAGACATCACTGGCTTATGTAGTGCTTGGCCTTTCATTGCATATTTGCAGCCACAAGTATACAATTGTGCTGCCTTGGTAGCGATCAGACAGACCCTGTGCCTGAAAATAAAATAGGGACAACATGAAGGAGCAGAATCAGAACATGCAAACTAAAACAAATTTATATGCACAGCTATCTGGAGAGTGGAGTCTCACCTACAGAGCTATTCAGACCATGTCCCTGTTCTACACATCTCAACAAAAGTTTTAATCCCCAAACAAAATCAATTGGTTTGTTCAGATCTAAAAGTATCTTAGTTACAGACAAATCGAAGATTCAAGTTTCAGACTCATGGCTAGAAATTTGAGAAGATGCCCTTTTTTGCAAAAGAGATTTGAGAAGATACAGATGTGTACTTATGATATATAAACACCACAACTGGAAATATATGAACCAATGGATTAACAGTTCAATGGTTGGACTGTTGGAGGTACAGTAAACTTCTACGATATCCGTGTACAATATATGCTAAATCTGAAAATACTAACTATTTAGTGAGGACCTTACCTTGGAGCCATTTCCTCGAGCAGCTGTTGTCTGCTTTTAATGATATTGGATCCTGAAATTTAGAAAATGCCTTAACAGCACTGATCTTCTCAAAATTTCTAATATGAAGTGTATACTATCTCCTGGTATAGTAGAAGTTGTTGTGACAGCAACTAAATGGTTGGCTGCTGTGAGCCAAACAACTATGTTCTAGACAGCAACTAAAGAGTCAGCTGACTGAGCAAAGGAAAGAGGATTTTTTTTATTGAAGGGTAGATTATGCAAAAGTATCTGATATCACAAAACCAAAATCAGCATGACTAATCTACTTGATGGGAAAAAAATCAAAGAAGAAGGCACAAACTCACCTTAAAATCCCCATGATCCAACCTTCCATGAATTCAGACATACAAAGTCCGCATCTTAGTTCATAGAACCAAACATGTGCATAAAAACTAAGAATTAACACACCAACCAGAGAAGGGTAAGCTACACGGTCAACAACATCTATATTGTCATGATAAGCTGGTGGCGTTATTAGACATAGTATATTGCTCCTTTCTACTTCACTATGCTTAATGATTCTCTCTACTTCACTACGTACCACAACCATGAATTTGACAAGCTACATAGGAATAGCTGTAAGCGTACTAATGCCACATTTGGCCCCAAAGCATGTAGAGACCTCACCCAGAACTGAAGAAATAGTTCCTTCAACCTTTAACCAGGTACATAGCAGCACTTTCCTCAACCTTCCTAGCAGTGGGTGAAGGAAGAAACAGACTCCCAATGCCATCTGACCCATGAACAAAATCAGCATCACAAGGCTTTCCTCCCTAATGAAGCACATAGTATCATTCAGTTAGGCAAGACAAATACAGTGCTATTTGGATTCTAACAGTACCATAGATAAAACTAATGGGAGATATTATTAAGTAAAATATGTGGTTCATGTTACATCTCTTAATTGACAAATATCAACAAGCAAACAAAGTAAGTTGGACAATTAAAAGGACAAATATCAACAAGCAAACAAAGTAAGTTGGATAATTAAAAGTAGAAGCCAACCTTAAATCCTAACACCCTACACAAAACAAGTACCAACAAGCAAACAATGTAAGATGGGCCTTAGATCACACAGTAGTTGGCTACATCTTATAATATCTTTCAATCCTGAAATTTAGAAAGTGCTTTCACAGTATATATCCTCCTTAGATATTTGGCTATGCATTTCTAATGGCACAGTAAATCTGACCATTTTCAGCAAGTTGCCTACCTATTTTGGTTATGAATTTTCAGTAAGTACCTTTATTTTGGTTATGCACAAACTCACCTTGAAATTTTGCTGATTGAAAGCACAACCCTCACTGCAGGCACAAGTAAAAGGAGAAATTATAATCACTTAATATCAATCGCACACATCAAAATGCTAACAACCAAATCACATATCGTTGTCTATTACTCCTACTGCAGTACCTTGCTTGTCTACTTTTTAGGTGTAATGAATCTCTTTCTTAGCCAGTAGTTACGACATTTTTAAGAAGAAATCAGGCAAGGAGGCTTAATAGTGGTTTGTTGTCATGTCTGCACTAACTTTTAAATTTTTCTTCTCCTGCACAGGGATTCTAGTGCAAAAACAAAATCTGACTATATTGCAAAAGAAGACAATACCCATGCTCCTAAGAAGAAAAGGAAGAAGCGGGAGGAGAAAGGTAATTTCTGAAACCTAAAATTTAGGGCCTTAGAGCAAGCATACTATGCAAACCTAGTTATTAGAGAACAAAACTGAACAGGGCAATGGCAAGGACAACAATATGTAGCTGAAAAAAAAATCGAAGGAATCAGAAACTCACCCTTGAAATTTTCCTGATTGAAATCATCAGAATCCAAACCTCACTGCACGCACAGGTAAGAGGAGAAGCTATAGGCACTTAACATCAATTGCACAATTTCTGAAATAGCTCTGAACCAAATGAAATAATCACAGGCACTTCACCTCTGGCCAACCCCAGTTCTCAGGTCACGGTTGCCATGGCTGGGTACGCACCTCTACAATCACAGGAAAGAATCACTGCTCAGTTGAAGGCAAAGCACATTCAAAGCAAGTTATGGCGAATGGCCGGAGCTCATAGATTCTGCTAGGGTTTGGAACTGGGCGAGGAGGAAGAGGAGGAGGAGGTCAGCGAGGAGGTCGTCGAGGAGCTGCTCCGTCCATGGGTGCCGGCTGAGTGCGAGGAGGCAGCCGTGGAGGTCGGCGAGGAGCTGCTCGGTCCACGGGGGCCGGCGAAGTGCATCGCGCGTCGCTTGCCTGCGGGTGGTGGTGGAGGTCCGCGAGCCCCGCCAGGAGGCGGCCGGCGTGGGCGGCGCCGTCGGAGACCCAAGCGGGCCCCGTTCGCGCGGGCGCGTCGGCCCACGCCAGCAGCGCTCGCGCCGGGTCGTGGAGCGCTGCCGCCGGCGGGTGGAGGCGCACGGGGAGGACGGATCCCGCCGGCGGGTGGAGGTGCACGGGGAGGATGGATCCCGCCGCCGGCCAAGATACCGCGGAGGGAGCCCAGGAGGGGCGGGGGAGAGGGCGACCAACGGGGCGGCGGAGGGAGCCGGTGAGAGGGCGGGGGAGGCAATGGAGGAGGGAGCCGGGGAGATGGCGGGGGAGGCCGGGGCCCTGGTGGCCGCCGCGTCGCCACCGCGCCCCCGCTGGCGGAGAGGAGAGAGGGAGAGAAAGGGATGGGATGGATGGGGGCGACGGGAGGCCAAACACGTTCTCTGGCCTTCTCTCCACTGTACGCTGCAGTACTCCGTCCTTGAGCCGCTGTACGTGACCCGCTGCATGCTCCTCGGTCAAGCGCGACAGAGGAGCAACGCGGCGGCCTGCGACTGGCTCCGGACGCGCCAAACGCGGGCAAGCGAGAACGCAGGTACGGATTCGTTCTTGAGCAAGGAGGAGGGGTCTCCTTTTAAGGAACCCGATAGGACGTCTACTAGAGCATCTCTTCAACCGTGCAGTACTCCTTGTCTCATTCAATTCTTTTATTTTGCCCCTTTATGATACGTAGGACATTTACTAGAGCATCTCTTCAACGGTGCAATACTCCAATTTCCTTAGTGATTAAACAATTTTCTCGATTACACCGATCCATGCACACCAACTTGAAGAAAAGCACCGGCAACAAACTCCAAACTGAATCGCATGTGTTCAGTCTTCTCGATGCATTACTAGAATGAATATCATTTTCTTGCACCATCATCGTCATCATCTCTCTCTCTCTCTCTCTCTCTCTCTCTCTCTCTCTCGTAACTCTATATGCTTCATTTGTGCTGTTGGGGAACTGCTAGGAAAGGCTTGAAGGTCAATATAAGTCCGATGACCTCTGTCAAATTCAGTAGTAGAAACAACATATGGTCTCCTGCATATATATGAAAAATACGAGGATTAATCAAATACCCGTTTTCAATCAATGTCACCTATGGTGTTTGAACCATTGGAGTAACTATTTTTTTTATGTATAGTAAGTTATCATACTTCTTCTTTAGGTTATAATGGTAGCATTGCAACTTATATGGTTCTCAAAACTACTGCATGCATTTATATGATCTATACCCGGAAAGAACGCGGCATGTTGGCGCTTTTGTGCCCATGAGAATCTGCAACCAGAGGTATTTCAATAGTGAGTCTCTTCTTCAGAATATACATGTATTGTTTGGATTGGTTCATGCTTTCATTCTTATCAGGTATAATGCAATCACTAAGTTAGGAGTAATAATTTAAACTAGCAAAAGTTTTCGTGAAGAATTGAGATAAAATTATGTGAATAAAAAGAATGCTAGAAAGCACTATTTGTACATACATAATGCCCGCTCCAGCTGGAGCGAAAGCCTTCGACAAAGACATTGCCGTCGTAGCTATTCCATTTGCAGCGCCCCTTTGTTCTTGTGGCTATAAATAGCATCCAATTTAGATATTAGATTTATTTGAGATTTTAACAATCAATTCTTGTTAGGATATCAGATAATAAATCAAGTGAATTGGCATAAGTTAGATATGTACCACAGCATTGTTTTGCAGCAGAGAAGTGCCAGTAACTCTAGTTATCTGATCAAGACACTCAAATTAGTATCCCCAAAGATAGATATTTGAATAAAGCACAAAGGCTTAAGTAAACTAATATGACCAGTATTTTATTTGTCATAAATTTCTAATAATGCTACATAAGAGAATATGTATTTAACCATGTACAGTAGTGGTAGGTGATGACGTGTTTTCGCCTTTTCAGTTATCATCAATTCGTCATAAAGTACTTACTGCAAAAACACTTTTCAGCATTGCTGCGGTGTACAGGGGCACACCAAGTTTTATTCCTGATAAGTGTGTCATGAAGGGATAAGCAGCGATTATTGGTATAGAAAGTGCCTGCATGCTTAAGGTCAACCGATAAGAATTATAAATACTTTTAACAGAAAAATAGGTACAAGGCAAACTGCCAAAGGTCAAATAATTGTATCATTAGCAACTCACCGATGAAATTCGGGATGAGTGGATAGATCCAAAAGTTTTATTGACCCAACGATAAGCAAAGAGTTGGTATACTAGAAGACTGGCGCCTGCATTTCAAGAAAGGATGACTATTCACTTTCCAGATATTATATATTTAGTACAACTTAACCATAAAACTCAAACAACATTGATCAAATGGCTGCCTTGTTAGATTCGTTAAATTTTTATGGGAAAACAGTTGCTTGAATGAATTTACCTGCAGCTGTAAGAACTTGGCCCACATCTTTGGATGAAAAGCTAAGCCCCCCATATTTTCTATTACTTACAGTCCATAGAGAAAATATCTGATGTTGAATTGCAACAAATAAATTTCACAATCATTGTATTTCAAAGTAGCAAAGTGGACCAAGGTAGTAAATGGTACCTCAGAATATGCAGTGTCATGAAGGGAGAAGACACAGTATGTGATAATGGAGGACATCAATGGCCAGTTCTTGAGTAGACTCTTCTTAGGTGGTTCTGTGCTTTCTTGGGTTATAGAACCTTCTACCATTTCTACTTCTCTCTCGAGGCCTTTGTGCTTATGCAAGGTCTCCTATTTAGTTATAATCGATGAATAAAATACATAAAAAATAACAGTTGAAATAATCTTATGTGCAAAATTATCTAGCTTTTATTTATTTTAAGGCTGTATGATAGGATATTCATATGGAATCCGACTATTTTAGTGTTCCAAAAAGACATTTATGCGTAAATTAATCAGAAAACAAATGCAAAAATCTCTTCATTATAACGTATTTTAGTGTTCCAAAAGACATTTATGCGTAAATTAATCAGAAAACAAATGCAAAATCTCTTCATTATAACATCAAAACAAATAAATTTGAAAGCATGCATGGATACAGAGAGTAGCTTGTACTTACTGGGAGCCAGGCACAACTTATGAAAACCAAGGTAGCAAAAAATGATATACACAGACATGGTAATAAATACGGGAACCTGCATGATGTTAGATCAAGAAGATAAAAAAAAATCATTCTAGCTTAGTGTTAAAAGACTTTAATTCTAGTCAAAAGGCATACCTTCCAAACACTGACTTCTCATGAAACATATGTGGATATTGTTTGACAGGCTGGCAATAAGAAAGGGAGACACACAAGGTGAAAATCAATCCAAATGGTTGAGAAACTACAATCTGTGTAAGGTACCTGTGCAAGGTAGCCCCCAATTGCTGGACCAACTATAACACCCATTCCCCATGCTGTGCTGACCTAAATTCAATAAAATGGATCATTGCATGCAATAATTATGTCATATGTAGCAAGAGTTACATGTCTATGTGGATTCGGAACTTACAATTGATATACCCAAAGCTTGTTGTTCAGGTCGACAAACTTCAATGGAGTAAGCCTGTAACAGAAAGCAAGATTACATTGTTGACTAGATCTTTCGTGGAATCAGGGCAGCAACTGATAGTGACATATTTCCTTTATTTGTCTTTAGGAATTGCAATTTATATGCAACAGAGTAGTTACTTGTTGACGCATGGGGGTACAACACTACGGCGTGGCAAATCTTACCGAGAAAACCAGCGTAGAATCCAATGTCTTCTTCTGTTTGAGCGACATGCAGGTCTCTTATCTGTTTTAGAAATCAGCATATTATTTGCAAAAAAAAATGCATATTGGATTCAAAGAAAGAGAATATGCTAACAGAATGGCATGGTAGCTTACCATGAAGTACAAAAACGGGAACAAGGATGTTATTGGCAGAGCTGAGAAAGGACAAGAGCAGAGATATTGAGAAATCAGTTACTACTGTACATCGGTATATAACATTTCAGAAGAAGCATCTATGGCAGCTGGCAGCTGTCCCAGGCGGTGGTGAAGGTAGAATGTCCTGGTCCAGGGGGAAAAGAAAGAGAAGCAAGAATATCCAAATCGAACAAGAGTTACAGTAAAATAAGACCATCCATGGACACGGAGCTATTAACAAATAAAGCAATCGTATGTAGCATCATCAGCATATACGTTGGTCGATCGCGTAGATTTTGACGTATGCACATGTACCTACCGGAGGCGAAGGTGGTGATGGCGACGAAGAGCAGCTCCTTGTAGGGAAGACCCTTGCGGCTCTCCTTCTTCCTGTCCATGGCACAGCCGGGGCAGCCGTCGTAGTACACCTTCTCCGGCGCCGATGCCGGCTGCTGCTGCTGCTGCTGCGGCGGCGGCGGCGGCTCCCCCATTTCAGACTCAATGGAATGGATCGACGCGATCAGGGAGAGCAAGCTAGGCGTCGGCCGGAACAGAGGATGAGAAGGGACAGAGCAAGATTGAAGAGGAAGGAGAGGAGCGGAGGCGTGGAAGGAAACGTGAAAGGTGCAGAGCTACCGCATTATATGGAGCCTGGTCCTTGGTCCGCGTGCCTGCGTTGCGTCTCTTCCACAAACTGATGGCCGGCGAGGACGCTGCCCGGGGTGACAGATGGCCTGGGCCTTGACACGCCTGCGAGGCCAATACTGTAGTGTCGTAGTGACCACTGGGGCGGCCACGTCCACGCCGTGATCCTGCTACATGCTGCGGATGTGCCTGAGCAATGCAACGCCGACGGCAAGTCTGAAGCTGAAAGCAAGGCAGTGTCACCACTCACCAAGCTACATGTACGTTACTACGCACTATGAATCCTGACCACAGAAAAAGGAAGGAAATTAATTTCAATTTTCAATTCCAAGGCCCCAAGCTCGCCGGCAATCTGCATCACCGGGAACCATCATGCTACCAGAATGAAACCTGCAGTTGTGAGTTGATTGGTCACTCGATTAATTCCACACTGGAACTGGAAGAATGAATGAGAGTAGGTACAGACGACTGGGGATGAAGGCCGTATGCAGCCATCATTGCTTATCTGTGGAAATTTGCTGCAATATTCGTAACCTGCCAAAATTGCTAATTTGGAAGCTGGATTATTGTTGCCGCTGGCGTGTCGTTCGCCACCTGCCGGAACTGACTTGAACTGCTCCAGCAACGATAGGGAATTCAGGTCTCCATCGACAAGGACGCACGGCAACGCATACAAGCGCCCGCCGCTACTAATCTGATAGCATAGCTGGGGTTGGGAAGGGAAGGAGAAGAAGTACCCACAATGCGCCTGCTCACTCTCAAGTCCATGTCCGTTCTGAATCCCAATGTGCAAACGACAAGAAAGGAGACGGTACATCTGGCGTGATTTTTCCATGGGCTGCAAAATTCCACGCCGGTCTTCCCTGGAATTTCAGGCCATGTATGGAACTGGCTGAAAGTGGCTTTCAGGTAAGGACCGGACGTCAGGCTAAGGATCGTGGGATTGCTTGTTAGCTACACACTCTGCCACCAAAGTTATCAGCTGCCACCAAAGTTATCAGCTGAGTCGAGATCGTAGTAAACGCCGCGTCAAAGCATCCATTGTCCTTTTTTTTTTGAGGGTAAGCATCCATTGTCCTTGATCCAAAATATTAGAGGTGACTTGATTTTGATGTATTACCAAACTAGCACGACATAACTCGTAGTCTCGTACTGACCAGGACTGGTTGGGTATCGTAGTGTCAGTGTCAGTCAGATGATCGACGACACATTTTCACTAAACTTCACATTCCCTTTTCAGGAACTAAACACAGCCAAGTTTGGAAGGCATTTATTACTGTAATTTGATTCCAGAACCTGGTCAGCTAGTTTCATTAGCCTAACATGGATGCACCTCAGGTAGTACCATTGTTCTGCTAAATTATGTTACGTTGGTTTATGTACGAGCCTAGCTAATTTTTTTAGATAATGAATTAATCCAGCCTTGACTAAGAATAGCTATGGTCAACGAACCTAGCTAATTAAAACCAAAAATTTGAGAAGCCTCTCATGAGCAGAGGAGATGTCTAAAGGAGATCAGGGACGACAAGAATCACTCACGACGACGGAAAAGGCGACGACACCATGATGCTCCCGCTAGAGAAATATTTTTCCTGCTAAGTAGACTATCACTACAATCCTCCCAAGCAGGGGAGAGCTGCAGAGGATGGTGGAGTGGGGGGTACTTCATACTAAGTTCCCCGATACGACACTGGTGATAGAGGAGAGTGGCAATGGTTCATTGAAGTTCGAGCTGACCAACATTTGGGTGCAGTTTACTGGTTTACCTGATGATCTCCGTGAGTATGAGATAATATGGTCAGTGGGGTCAGTTCTGGGGGTACCCAGGGAGGTGGACATGCGCTTCACCAGGCAACATGGCAGGAGCAGGTTGCAGGTATCTGTGTTGGATCACAACATAATTCCTTAGCTGGTGGATGTGGCCATTGGAAACTCTGTGTACACTCTGCAGTTTGTGGTTGAAAGCAATGCAGCTATGAGTAACACGGTTCCGATAAAAGGGCGTACCCAGTGCCGTAGGCTTCCCGCACCGTGCGGGGTTTGGGGAAGGGTTGTAATAGCGCCCAAACCTTACCCGCATAAATATGCAGAGGCTGGGGCTTGAACCCGGGACCTTCCGGTTACAGACGGTAGGCTCTACCGCTGCACCAAGCCCGCCCTTCAGTAACACGGTTCCGATCAAAGAAAAAAATGGCGCGCTATTAAAAATAGCGTTTCCCATTTTCTGGATGCTATGCCGCTATTGCGGCCGCTATAGCGGCGCTATTGCCACGCTATAGCGGCAGCTTCGCGCTATAGCGGCAGTTGGCTCCTCACGCTATAGCACCGCTATAGCGCCGCTATAGCGCGCTATTTGTTTGGAACCAGAAAATATAAAAATAAGTTTGTCTTCACTTCCTCAATCACTATGATGATCTTCTATTATTCATATATGACATATCAATATATCATAAATCATAATTGTCTTTTGGCCTTTTAAGGAATTAGCGAGCAGATTTGGGCTGGGCCATCATTTTTTTAAGAAATTAATGGGCTGCACTGGTTTGTTTGGGCTAGCCACCAATAGCGGCTAAATAGCGCGCTACGGCGCTATTTGCATTTAGCGGCGCTTTAGTGTCAAATAGCGCCAATAGCACGCATAGCGTGAAAAAGAGCAATAGCATCGCGGCATTTGCTTCTGGCCGCTATAGCGTCGCTATAGCGCGAAAATAGTGTGCTATTTTTTTCCATGGTTCCGATGGATATGGATCACGGCGGTGGACAGGATGGGAGGAAGGACAGCGATGCAGCACCACCTAAAGAAGATGAGAGGGCTGACCTTAATGCTAAAGGGTCCAAGGAGAAGCCACAGCAGACCATGTCGCAGGGGGGTTCGGCTGGGAAAGGAAAGAATGTGCAATGTCAGGAGGAGATAGGAGATGGGCCGACTATCCAGGAGGAGCAGGTCGAGTACCATGGAGCAGAAATAGGTACAGCTGCAGTAGATGGGGGTGAGTTGGGAAGCAAGGTGGATGATCAGATCATGATGGCAGAGACAGGAGGTCGGGCGTTTGATCTGGCGGCTATTCCAGAGGCGGTAGATGCTGACCTTCGTCGCAGCAAGCGGCGGGCGGAGGCGAGTAACGAGGACTCCATGGAGATGGCAACAATGAAGCGCAAGGCGGCAATGTCAGCCATGGACCAGCCAGCTGGAGGTAAAAAAGATGGTTATTCCTTTTTAGATTATTCTGTTGGTTTAATTGCTAGCAGTTTTAATAATGTTGGTATTATTGTGGGTAGTGATGTAGCTAGTATTACAAATTCTATTGACTGCATTAAGGGTATCGAAGAAAAGAGAATGTTAGAAAAACCTAGCAGGGATGTAGTGACTGATATTTTTGATAAAGAAGAACAGTGCTTAGCTGAGGAGGAAGAAATAGACAATTTTATACTAGGGCATGTGTGTGGAGACATTATGGATGAGGTGATGGACTCTGGTGGTGATCTAAGTGATCATACTGCTGGGTTGCCCAAAATAAAAACACCTTCATCGAAAAAGAAAAAAAAGGGCTCCACATCTAAAAGTAAATCAGGTACAAAGTCAACATGAAAGGGATCTTTTGGAATAGTAATGGGTTTAGAGACAAAAAAAACATAGATTTCTTTCCGAGCAACTAAAGAACAAAGTCTAAGTTTTATCGCCATATCGGAAACAGGAAGGAGTTTTTCCGATCCTTTCCTGCGGAACCTGTGTGGTGGGAAAAACTATATTTGGCATTGCAAAGAACCACATGATCGCTCTGGTGGAATTCTATTAGGCATAGATCTGGATGTATTTCATATCGGAGAGATTGATGAGGGGGACTACTATGTGAAATTCCACTTGTGTAATAAGAATGATAGCTTCAAGTGGGCACTTATAGTAGTTTACGGTCCGGCTCAGAATGAGTTTAAAGAGAGTTTTCTGACGGAGTTAGCCCATTTGTGTAGTCATGAGAGTCTTCTGATGCTCATAGGAGGTGACTTTAATATTCTACGTCGAGTTGACGAGAAAAATAAAGATAACTTTGACCATCGTTGGCCTTTTTTATTTAATGCCGTAATTGATGGTCTGAATTTACGAGAACTAGTGATGTCGGGACGACAATTCACATGGGCTAACTCCCTGCAAAATCTGACATATGAGAAACTAGACCGAGTGCTGTTGTCTACGGAATGGGAACAAAAATTTCCTTTATCTACTGTCGTAGCACTCAGTCGTGACATATCTGACCATACTCCGTTGCTTCTTAATACTTGTGAATCATCACCGGGGACTAGCCATCCTGCTTTTAAATTTGAGCTGGGGTGGCTGCTCCGGGATGGATTCATGGAGATGGTGAAGGAGTTATGGATTAATGAGAATGGGGGTGACACGCCAATGGCAAGATGGCAGTCGAAAATCCGAAAAGTCAGACAACACCTAAGGGGTTGGGCTAAAAACACAAGTGGCCATTACAAAAAAGAGAAGAAACAGTTACTTGACAAACTTGATGTCTTGGATAGAAAAGTTGAATCATGTCTCCTATCTGCTCAGGAGATTGATTTAAAAAATTGCCTTCACAATAGGCTAGCAGCTTTGCTAAGGGAAGAAGAAATCAAGTGGTACCAACGGGCGAAGGTGAAAGAGCTAATGGAGGGAGATTGTAATACCAAATATTTTCAGTTAGTAGCGAATGGCAGACATCGTAAAACGAGAATATATCAGTTGCAGGATGGTGATAGATTAATTAGTGGTGATGATGAGTTAAAAAATTATATCATTACTTATTACAAAGGCTTATTCGGTCCTTCGGAGAATAATAATTTTCAGCTCGATGAGACTAGAATAGAGGATATCCCCCAGGTATCTGCAATTGAAAATGAGACCCTCACATCGATGTTCACTGAGCAAGAAGTCAGAGAGGCAATATTCCAAATGGAACATAACAAAGCCCCTGGACCTGATGGTTTCCCTATAGAATTCTATCAGGCCTCTTGGGATTTCATAAAAGATGATTTGATGGCTCTTTTTAATGAATTCCATAATGGTACCTTGCCCATTTATAGTTTGAATTTTGGGACCTTATTTTGCTACCGAAGTGTAAGGAAGCTTCAAAAATTCAGCAATACACACCCATCTGTTTACTCAACGTGAGCTTCAAAATTTTTACAAAGGTAGCCACTAATAGAATTTCAGTGGTAGCCCAAAAAGTAATTAGTCCTACTCAGACTGCTTTCTTGCTAGGAAGAAATATTATGGAAGGGGTTGTTATACTACATGAGACGATTCATGAGATGCATAGGAAAAATCAAAGCGGGGTGATATTTAAAATTGACTTTGAGAAGGCTTATGACAAAGTCAAATGGTCCTTTATACAACAAACCATGAGAATGAAAGGATTTTCGAGTAAATGGAGGCAGTGGATTCAGGCATTTACTCAGAAGGGACATGTGGGCATTAAAACAAATGAACAAGTTGGCCAGAATTTCCAAACATGGAAGGGTGTGCGACAGGGTGATCCTTTGTCACCAATACTGTTTAATATTGTGGTTGATATGTTAGCCGTAATTATTAACAGAGCCAAAGCTGAGGACCAAATTTTTGGTGTAGTACCGCATCTTGTGGATGGGGGTTTACAACAACAATACCCTTCTTTATATCAGATTGTGAGGAAAAAAAGTGCAACAGTTGCCTCAGTTCTCTCTAGGGTTCCTCTTAATGTGTCTTTTAGGAGAGCATTAGTGGGCCAAAATTTGAACTTGTGGCATAACTTAGTCGGTAGAATATGTAATGTCCAGTTAAATGATAGCAGAGATGCCTTTCGGTGGAATCTTACTCAGACAGGCATATTTTCTGTTAAATCAATGTACTTGGCTTTAATAAATAATGGTAATGTACAAAGGTGTACGCTGCTTTGGAAATTGAAAGTTCCGCTCAAAATAAAAGTTTTCTTATGGTATCTAAAGAGAGGTGTTACACTTACTAAAGATAATTTAGCTAGAAGGAACTGGAATGGAAATAAGTTATGCTCGTTCTGTTCCAAAGAAGAGACAATACAACACCTCTTTTTTGATTGCCATATGGTTACCTTTTTATGGAGGGCAGTTCAGATAGTTTTAGGTTGGTCAAAGCCACTCAGTGTCGGTCATCTTTTTACTAATTGGCTAGCGGGTTTAAGAAAAAAAAATGAAAAATCAGATGTTAGTCGGGGCCTCTGCTTTATGTTGGGCACTTTGGCTGAGTAGGAATGATTTGGTTTTTAACAATTCTTCACACAAAACTTACCTGCAGGTACTGTTCGGGGCACATATTGGCTCCGATTTTGGGCACATCTACAGCAGCTTGAAGAGGACAAACTAGCAATAAAGGACGTCTGTCAGGAGTTGGAGACGTTGGCTATGCGAATTTTTGCACATCATGGATGGTGGTTTAGTTATAGAATTATGAACTAATGATGTATTCATCTTTATGATGTGGTTAACACTTTGATTTTATTCGTGGGTGCAGACGGAAGTGCTGCAAATTTGTGACTCTTTCGGGCCGTAGCCATTTTGGTCAAGGCCGGATATTCATATCCATTAACTAAAAAAAAGTACGTACTATATACGTGTCGGATTCGGACAATAGTATATACGGAGTATATCACTGCAGTGCAAAGCCCACTAGTCTCGCATTGCTGTCCTATACTGCTGTAAGCTCATCACATGTTTAAAGGTGTTTGGTGGCCTTGTAGGATTAGAGCGACGAGGAGGTGTCACTGTCGTCCCATGAGTTATCTTCCCAATTCATTAAGATTAGAGACGGCATGCAGATGCAGGCAGGTCCACAAAGATGGCACTCGAGAAGTCGAGATCGTCTAGACAGAAAAAGTGGTCATGTTCGCACAAAAAGAGAGAGAGAGAGAGATCATAAGGAGGACAAACACAAATGTAACAAGCGCGAGAGATAAAATGGAGCGTGGTAAATACCTGACAATTTTCCTTTTTAGTGTCATAAATAAGAATATAAATTTGTTTAACTTGTTATGTATTGTACATGTGGCTTTTTAGGTTTTAGAAGAAAATAATAAGCATATACATTCGAGTTTAAGGACTCAAATCTAGAAAGTTGGGGCACGCATCCCACCTAGCCAACAAAATTAGGCTCACTTTTTAATAAGTAATTAATACTACATGGTTAATTACTGCATGTACAATCGGGACTGCATACTATACAGAGAGAACATGCATGTAGGTACCGTACCGGAGGCGAGGGTGACGATGGCAACGAAGAGCAGCTCCTTGTAGGGAACGCCCTTGCGGGTGTCAATCTTCCTGTCCATGGCGCAGCCCGGGCAGCCGTCGTAGTACACCTTCACCGGCGCCGGCTGCTCGTCGGCCATTATCCTTTCAGATTTCATTCAGGGAAACCGATCGGGATTTGGGGAGATGACTGATGACAGACGACAGTGTCTCTGGCTATGATCAGCTGGTAAACAGCGAGAGAATAGCGTGCGTGGCGCGCAGAGCTAGCAGGTGATGATGGACTGGCTTAAAAAGGGGACAGATCGAGGACATATCCATGCCATGGGTAGCACACTTTACTCCTGCCACTAATCCGGAATTGATTCCAAGGGCTTAAGCGGTAATGGGTCGCTTCCAAACATCAATTTTACTATACACAAATGCTTGGGATAGAGCTATATCTATTGAAGAACAGACAAGTCGTTGTGGTAGCTGGCCCTAAGCTAGGACGGAGCGGTTCAGATCGAAGCCTGTGAACTTTATCGCTACAATGATATATTACAGTACATCAACTTTTTTCGCTACTCAACTGATCGAGCACTTTGTCTTCTTTTTGTTGGGGGTGATTAATCAGACGTTTTCAGTAGTGTAGCACACAAGGGCGTAACTTTAGGCTGAAACAACATCTAGTACGTTCTCGGTCTGTTCAGATTCCAGACAGGAGATCAAACTTCCACAATCTAGAGCACAAGTGAAGTGACCATCATCCTTCTCTCTCTTTGTTTTTTTTTCTGTAAATAGGTCCCAACGAATCCCTCTTTCACAGTCTCTAGCCAACCTTAGCCAACTATTCTGGTAATGCAGGCAACACCAGAAAATGTTCAAAGGTGGATATCAGCCCAAGGAGCCGCACTAAATTCAGCACCACAAACACCACCTGATCGCCTGCAAATTCAACAAGCCAAATTGGATAAGCATATTCAAGTTCCTGTTCTCTACTCTCACAAGAAAATATACTGAACGATAAGGCAAGGTAGTTTACCCATGAAAAGAAAATAAACCGCCTGATGCAAGGTATAGTAGAAAATTGATAGTTTACCTGCCAGGAAAGTGGCATCTTGACGTTTTTGTGCCCATGAGAATCTGTATTGATCAATATGCATTCATAGTTAATAATATCGATCCACCTTTCTTTTTTCATTCTATACTTTGTTATATGGTGACAGAAACGACGTTGTTGGGACCATCTGTAAATCAGAGAACGAAACTGCAGAACCCGCCGTTGGCATGCATGATGCACAGCAATCTGAACCGCTGCGGTTGCTCATTCTGGAACGATGGATTGAAGCGCGTGGGAACTCGATTTAATTTGCAGAACAACCTGATGCTGTGCTGTCGTTCATCCTTGCAACTGCTCGCTGCAGCTTGCGGGCTTGCAGGTCAGGCGCGCCGGTCATGGGGCCCTGACGGCGCCTGCAGCCGTTGAGGTCCCGCTTACCAACGCCGACGTCAAACGACCAAGCGCGCGGCGGAGCTGCCGGCCGGCATGCAGCGTTGCCCCCGCCGAGCGTCCTTCGACGGCGCCACCGAGGCAGCTTGGCTGTTGTCAACGCGTTCTACGGGCTGGCCAACTGCCATCACCTTTCCCGGCGGCTGTCGGAGGAAGCAGCACCGCCGGCGTCCTCGAGCAGCGCGGTCGCCGCGGCGGAGCTCCACCATCCGGCTCCCGAGACCGGAAAACGACTAAGTCAGACAGCGGCTATGTCGAATCCGGACCGAATATACCCGATCGGACGGCTTCGATGACCCAAGGGGTGGTCGGTAAATGAAATACCGTCCACCCCCGACCTCCCCGAGCGCCGCCTTGGCTTCGTTCCCGATCGCCGTGGCGCCGGTCGCGTTCCCGCCGCTACTTGCCTCAATGTATCCTTGCTCCCGGCCGCCGAAATCCATGGTAACGCTCCACCTGCGGCCACAGTGACGCTGTCTTCTTCCTTCCTGTACAGCGCTTCCTCATCACCGGCGGCGTCCGCGTCGGCGACATCGAGGGCCGCCATGTCCCCGGCAATGACGGCGTGGCCGGCGTCATCAACCCAAGCACCAGTAGTGTCAACGGGAGCATCAACGCTCCCAACAGCGATCCGGCAACCCCCGATGGAAGACGACGACGACGCCTTGCAGGCATGGAGCTGTGTTGTCCTGCAAGCCTCTCTGAAGTCTGAACCTGGCTCCTCCTCCAGCCTGACAACACCGGCGAAGAAAGCCTCGATGCTCCCATGACCATGACGCGAGATCAGCTTGTGTGCGGCGGAGCTCCGGACGAGTTGCCGGCGTCGGTCTGGAGCATCGCGGTCGCCATCCGGCTGCCGTGACCAGAAACGACTAGTCAACGAGCCACCATAGTAGAAAATTGATAGTTTACCTGCCAGGAAAGTGGCATCTTGACGTTTTTGTGCCCATGAGAATCTGTATTGATCAATATGCATTCATAGTTAATAATATCGATCCACCTTTCTTTTTTCATTCTATACTTTGTTATATGGTGACAGAAACGACGTTGTTGGGACCATCTGTAAATCAGAGAACGAAACTGCAGAACCCGCCGTTGGCATGCATGATGCACAGCAATCTGAACCGCTGCGGTTGCTCATTCTGGAACGATGGATTGAAGCGCGTGGGAACTCGATTTAATTTGCAGAACAACCTGATGCTGTGCTGTCGTTCATCCTTGCAACTGCTCGCTGCAGCTTGCGGGCTTGCAGGTCAGGCGCGCCGGTCATGGGGCCCTGACGGCGCCTGCAGCCGTTGAGGTCCCGCTTACCAACGCCGACGTCAAACGACCAAGCGCGCGGCGAAGCTGCCGGCCGGCATGCAGCGTTGCCCCCGCCGAGCGTCCTTCGACGGCGCCACCGAGGCAGCTTGGCTGTTGTCAACGCGTTCTACGGGCTGGCCAACTGCCATCACCTTTCCCGGCGGCTGTCGGAGGAAGCAGCACCGCCGGCGTCCTCGAGCAGCGCGGTCGCCGCGGCGGAGCTCCACCATCCGGCTCCCGAGACCGGAAAACGACTAAGTCAGACAGCGGCTATGTCGAATCCGGACCGAATATACCCGATCGGACGGCTTCGATGACCCAAGGGGTGGTCGGTAAATGAAATACCGTCCACCCCCGACCTCCCCGAGCGCCGCCTTGGCTTCGTTCCCGATCGCCGTGGCGCCGGTCGCGTTCCCGCCGCTACTTGCCTCAATGTATCCTTGCTCCCGGCCGCCGAAATCCATGGTAACGCTCCACCTGCGGCCACAGTGACGCTGTCTTCTTCCTTCCTGTACAGCGCTTCCTCATCACCGGCGGCGTCCGCGTCGGCGACATCGAGGGCCGCCATGTCCCCGGCAATGACGGCGTGGCCGGCGTCATCAACCCAAGCACCAGTAGTGTCAACGGGAGCATCAACGCTCCCAACAGCGATCCGGCAACCCCCGATGGAAGACGACGACGACGCCTTGCAGGCATGGAGCTGTGTTGTCCTGCAAGCCTCTCTGAAGTCTGAACCTGGCTCCTCCTCCAGCCTGACAACACCGGCGAAGAAAGCCTCGATGCTCCCATGACCATGACGCGAGATCAGCTTGTGTGCGGCGGAGCTCCGGACGAGTTGCCGGCGTCGGTCTGGAGCATCGCGGTCGCCATCCGGCTGCCGTGACCAGAAACGACTAGTCAACGAGCCACCATGCCGAATCCTGGCCGCACATACCCGATCGTACGTCCACCAGGTACCCAAGGGGTGGACGGTAAATGAAATACCGTCCACCCCCGACCTCGGC
>OAMR01000211.1:803306-871775 GCA_900205405.1 Echinochloa crus-galli
ACACATCTAGATGTGTATAAGAGACAGTTCCAGTCGCCTCCGTACCATTTGCTCCCGGTGTCCGGCGTCCATGGTGGACCCGCTTCCACCGGCCAAGAACTAGGTCAGTAGGCAGCTGCGCCGTATCGCGCTCTGATGAAGGAAGGCTCGCCGCTCGCCATTGGCATCCAATCCAACAGGAACAACAGGAAGCCGGCGGCGGCTCGTACACGGTGCATCAGCTCGAACCTGGGCGCCATTACCAACGCCGTAGTCGCCGACTGGATGGTGGCAGTCGACGTGCGCGCCGTGAACGAACTCCGGGTGGTGGACGTACGCCAACGAGCTCCGCGGCGCAGAGGCGCGTTACCGGCTTACCTCCACTCGCGTCGTGCCGGAGACGAAGCCTGCGTCGTGGACCCCAGACGTTCCCCTGACGCCTGCTGGACCATGCATGCCAGGTGAAATCGAATGCTAAGTAATCTGATGCTGTGATGTTGTTCTTGCTCGTCGTCGCAAATGCAGCTTGCAGATACTCGCAGCAGCCAGCAGGCCAGCAGGGATAGCCAATAAAGCCGTTGTGCTGACGGCGTGTGGAGAACACCGGCTAATGAAAGCCGCGACACCGGCATGAGAAAGTCCAGCGACGAGGATTAGACCTGAAGGGCGGGCTGCCTGTGACTTGCAGACATGAAACAGAGGCAGAGCGCCGCCGCGTTCCAGCAATCCAGCCAGCAGCGCCCCGCCTCCGAATCCTTCCTTGCTCCCGCGTGGCCTCCAACACAGCGACGATTGCGCCGATGCAGCCTCGATCTCGCCGACGCGGCCGTCCTGTACCATGCTTTCGTCCACCACTCTGACCCTGATGCGACGCGGTGTTCTGCTCCGGCGGCTCTAGAGCTCGCTGGACACCGGCCGGCCCAGGTGTCCAATTCGGCGCTATTCAATGTCGTGTCGAACTGTCGATGAGTTAACATCAGAGAAGACGGCAATGGCTCTCTCGGCATCATTGCCAAATTAGGTGCAGTTTTTGACATCTCGCTGAATCTCTGAACATGTTTAATAGTAGCTATGTCACTTACTGACCTCTGCACCTAGTTCAGACTTCTTGTTGTCCCTGTCCTGCAAAACGTTGCTGGAAGCGCCGGCTTCTTCCTGCTACTCCAGCTCCAGCCTAGCCTGCACAATGAATGTCGAGGTTCAGGCTTCGTTCTTGAGCTTAAGAAGAGAAAGGGCGGTCATGCTCATGCCGAAGCTTCAGAAGCGAATTCGATCGCAATGAGCAATCTGACGACCGCGGTGCTGCGAATGCAACTTGCAGCGGGGCCAGCTTGTGAAGCTGCTGACCACCGCCGATGCTGCCGTGATCGAGGAAGTAAAGGGAGGCGAGATGAACCGGCCGGTGTGTGGCGCCGCTCCGCCGCGCCATGGATGAGCCATGGTCATCGAAGCAAGCAGAGCAGCACTGCCAGCGTCCTCCGTCGACGGGGAGGTCTCGCTCCTGAGACCGGAAAACGACCAAGTCAACGTACGACCGCGCCGAATCGTAGCCGTACATGTTCGATCGAAAGGCCGTGGAGACTCAAGGGGTGGACGGTAAATGAAATACCGTCCACCCCCAACCTAGGCATGGCCACGCCGTGCGCTTCCACTGCTTGACGCCTCGGCTCCGCCAGAGCGCCGCTGTGTTGCAGCCGCGCCATGCCTCCGTACCCTTTTCTCCTGGTGACCTACGTCCATGGTGGACCGGCCAAGAAGCAGGTGACTAGGCATCCAGGCCCTGATGAAGAAAGGCTCGCCATTGGCATCCAAAAGGAGCAACGGCGGCGCCACGCCCATGCCGCTGAAGCACGTGTGCTGTTCCAGGACGTCGCCATGGATGAGCCACGGTTGGCGGATGCCTGCGTGCCCTGCCCGGCGCCCCAGAGCGCAACAGGGACGCTCGCCGTGGATCGGAGCAGCCCTGGCCGGATGCTGGAACTGGAAGCCGGCGTGTCCGACCCCCCTAGGCCGCGGTGGCGCTGAGACGACGCCGTCACGGTGGAGATGGACTGGAGCTCCCATGTCGTGGTGTACGCCAACGCGCTCCTCCGCCTCCGCGGCGCCGCCACTCGCGTCGCGCCGTGGACGAAGCCTGGGCCGTGGGCCGTGGACTTGCAACGCCGTGGAGCAGAGCAGCAGCCACGCCAACGGGTGGTGGACGTCGTCGTGTCCGACGCCACCAGACCGCTGCTCGCCTTCCGCCGCTCCATTACGCAGCCCGGCCAACCCTCCATCGCCGGCGCCGGCAGCAACAGCGGCGCTGATTCCCGTGGCTTGCAGGCCCTGGCCCTGTCGCCGGCCTCCAGGCTCCAGGACGTATACACGGAAACACGTTCATATCGTCAGCAGTACGACGTCAAACGACCAAGCGCGCGGCGGGGCTGCCGGCCGTCGAGCGTCCTTCGACGGCTTGGCTGTCTTCAACGCGATCGACGGGCTGGCCGGTCGGAGGAAGAAGCACTGCCGGCGACCCGGCGTCCTCGAGCAGCGCGGTCGCCGCGGCGGAGCTCCACCGTCAGGCTCCCGAGACCGGAAAACGACCAAGTCAGACAGCGGCTATGCCGAATCCGGGGCCGCACATACCCGATCGGACGGCTTACATGACCCAAGGGGTGGTCGGTAAATGAAATACCGTCCACCCCCGAGCGCTGCCTTAGTTTCGGGCCCTGACTCGCCATGGCGCCGCGCGCGTTCCCGCCGCTACTCGCCTCCATATATCCTTGCTCCTGGAAGCCGAAATCGATGGCGCCGCTCCACCTGCGTCCACAGTGACGCTGTCTTCTTCCTTCCTGTACAAGCGCTTCCTCATATCACCGGCGTTCGCGTCGGCGACGTCGAGGGCCACCATGTCCCCGGCAATAACAGAGGGGCCGCCGGCCGGCGTCACCAACCCAAGCACCAGTAGCGCCGACGGGAGCAGCACCGCTCCCGGAAGCGCTCCGGCAACCTGATGGCCGACGATGACGTTGCCATTGCAGGCATGGAGCTGTGCTGCTGGACTGACAGCAATCTGAGGCCGTGCTGCTGTGATGCAACTTGCAGCATCGCGGTCGCCGCGGGGGCCATCCGGCTCCCGTGACCGGAAACGACCCAGTCAACGAGCCACCGTGCCGAATCCTGGCCGCAGATACCGGATCGTACGGCCACCAGGTACCCAAGGGGTGGACGGTAAATGAAATACCGTCCACCCCCGAGGCCCCGACCTGGGCAGGGCCTCGAGCGCTTTCCTTTGCCTGGCGCCTCGACGGCTCGCCAGAGCGCCGCCGCGCCCCGCCTCCGCATCTTTTCTTGCTCCCGCGACGATCACGCCGATGCGGCCTCGATCTCGCTGACGCGGCCGTCCTGTACCACGCATTCGTTCACCACTCTGATCCCGATGCGACGCGGTGCTCTGCTCCGGCGGCTCTAGAGCTCGCAGGACACCGGCCGGCCGCGTTCCCGCCGCTATTCGCTGCATATATCCTCAGCTCCCGATGGCCGCCATCCATGGTGCAGCGCCACCTGCGGCGGCCACACCTGCGCTACTGACTCCACTGATGGTGCAGGACCGCAGGCGACTAAGGGACTGCGTCACTGCGAGGGCCGAGGGGCGAGCAACTGAGCTAGGCATGACGCCCCTTCCCTGTTCTTTCTTGTGCTGCAATCCCAGCTCCCTGCTATTCCAGCCTGCACTACGGTCAGGATGAGAGATTGAATGAATCAGCGCCGTCTTCTTCCTGCTACTCCAGCCTGCACAATGAATGTTGAGGTTCAGGCCCTGTTCTGTTGTTGAGCTAACAAGAGAAGGGGCGGTCATGTCGAACCTGCAGAAACGAATTCGATCGCAATGAGCAATCTGACGACCGCGGTGCTGTGAATGCAACTTGCAACGGGGCTAGCTTGTGAAGCTGCTGACCACCGCCGACGCTGCCGTGAGCAAGTAAAGGGAGGTGTCAGGCGAGATGGACCGGCCGGTGTGGCGGTGCTCCCCCGCGCCATGGATGAGCCATGGCTATCGAAGGAAGCAGAGCAGCACTGCCGGCAAGACCGGAGGCCCGGCTCCCGAGACCGGAAAACGACCAAGTCAACGTACGACCGTGCCGAATCGTAGCCGCACATGTCCGATCGGACGGTCGTGGGGACTCAAGGGGTGGACGGTAAATGAAATACCGTCCACCCCCAACCTGGCCACGCCGTGCGCTTCCTCTTCTTGGTGCCTCGGCGGCGGCGCAACCTCCCAACGTACTCGGGGACGCCGCTGATGCTGTTCCAGGACGTCGCCATGGATGAGCCACGGTTGGCGGATGCCTGCGTGCCATGCCCGGCATCACAAATTCAGGATGCCACATGTCTTTACACAAAGCAGAAGGATAGCCAGCAGAACAAACATAATCAAACAAGATAAACAATCAAGATAGAAACCTCTACTAATTTCATTTCCGACAGATAATTTCGAGTTGCTGTACCTCACATTATTACTACTCACAGTGCAGCAACTCGGCACAGAAGCCTGCCTAATCAAAAGCATGCAGCAATCGATTGGCTGCCATTTACAACTACACATTTCCTCTACTGAAATGCTGCAACTACATACAACCCTTACAGTTACATGCAAAAACTCCATTATCCTCTTTTTCAGGTTCCTCATGGTGGAAGGGCATTATCCCCTTTACCTCGTGGGTGCATGACTCTATTTGAATATCCCTAAACTTCCATAATCTGAACTTCAATTTCTATTATATTGCTCTGGCACAGCCAGAAAGGGTTTGAATGTGAAGATAAGTCCGAGCAACTCAATAATATTTAGAAGAAAGAACACCATCTGATCACCTGTGCCAGTGGAATTAGAAAAATTAGGTGCACTGCCAAAAACAAAACAAAAAGGTTTCTGGATTTTCCTAAAAAAAGGAAGCTAATTTTACCTGGAAAGAAAAAACCATGCTGCCGTTTCTGTGCCCACGAGAACCTGAATAAATTTCCAAAAAATCAGCAACCACTACATGCTTCAGGTCGAGCAAATACATTCTCAATCAAATTTACAAGCAGTGGGGCACCAGTAGATCCCATCAACACTTATCTCAGACTAGTTAGTTTTGAAGCTTAAATTTAGTAGCAGGTTGACTAGTCAAATTCAAAGTACACTACACTTCAGAAATCTTCCTATTTTTGAAGCTTCAGGCACATTTCATTTGAATATACTGTCAAGGAAACGATGTGTATTGCAAGTTTGTTTCAGCCTGGAACTCAGAATATTTCTTCAAATAAGCTACAAGGAACAAATTATACTCACACAATGCCTGCTCCTGCTGGAGCAACTGCCTTGAAAAACGACATTCCTGTCATGGACAACCCATTTGCAGCTCCTCTTTGGTCCTGAGGCTGTTAACAAGTATTGTCATCAGTCAGTTGCAGATTAGGAGCATATCTTTATAATAATAAAAATTGACCTGAACACTTGAATCCATACCACAGCATTATTTTGAAGGATGAAAGTGCCCGTAATGATGGTAACCTGATATAATATGTCATGGAAGACAATAATTAAAATGGAATAAACTTTATTTATAACAGAAAATAAATAATATGTAGTACAATTCTAAATATTCGATAGAAAAAGGGGCGCAAACTGCTAAGTGATGGTAACTATACAAGATTCATATGTTTGATATTTTACATCCATCCCAAGAGGAACTGAAGTTTTTTTTTTCTTTCCATTTTCAGAGCAGAGTAACTGCGCACTATGTACATGTATCAAAACTGACATCTTACGCGGTTATTTGGTTCTGAAAGATCAAATAACATGAGTGACAATGGGAGGCAAAAGATACTCACACCAAGATTATTTTTTATCACTGATGCAATATTGAGAATGATTGATAATCCAGGTTCTGAAAGGTAGGTCATATAGGGGTAGGCAAAGAGTATAGGTATGCACAGGATCTGCAAGATTGAGCAAAATCAAAATATTTCAGATATGCAGCAAAAAGACAAAAAGATTGCATCAACTAAATAACCTATGCTTTTACTCACAGCTGCAATTCGAGAAGACTTGATAGGCCCAAGAACTTTATTGATACGAGGGTACAGAAATAGTTGATATACAAGAAGACTGGCACCTGCAATGAAAGTTGTAAAATAATGTAAGTGGTGTTATCAGAAATAACAAAAAGTTGGTTAAGATTTATGAAGTATTGAGAACCACAATGATGGAACCAGACAGAGGGCAGAATTTGCAGATTTTTCTCAGCTTGAATGGAAATGATTGAGTAATCTTCTACCACATACAGGCGAAAGGTTATAATTGGGTACATACAACTATGCAATTAATATTCTATTGTACACGAACCACTTAGACTACAATGGAGTTTCGTTTTTACAAGTTAATAGCACTAACAACAATAAGAAAATTCACCTGTAACTGCAAGCACTTGACCTACATCCTCGGATGATAAGCTGAGTCCACCATACCTCTTGTCACTTTCAGCCCATAGAGAGAACACCTGGAATTAGATATGCTTAGTGCTCTAAAAAAGTAAAAATGCTCAAAATGGCCTCTAGATTATTCCGAGTACACATCATACATCTAGATAACTTCAGAAAACTTTCAAATAAACATGACAATATAAAGTTATATGCTTGTACGGAAGGATATATGTAACCAAGGATAAAAATTGATATTCACAGCAATACAAACCACCCTTAGACCGACAGGGAGAAATTGCTCTGCTGACGGTAACCAATGATTCAGAGGGTGCATGCTAAAATTTTATTCTTGAAACACTCACTATATTTTAGTATCTAGTTAGCCTTTACAAGTTTATATCACAATAGAAGTTGAGCTCCAAAACCTTATAACAGTTTTCTCCAAAAATTCTGAAACCTCCAGGTTCTGGTATCTTTGTTGGGTACCAACTTTTTTTTTTGGCCAAAATTTAATCCCAGAATGAATACATCACAGTGAACATTCTTAGGCCATCAAGACCAAGTCCATCAAATCTTTAACAGAGTAATACTAGTATGTTCATAACATGCATAAATTTTTAACTAGCTTTTTAAATCATAAATAAATATCCCACAAGTGGTAATAAACAAATACCTCTGTGTAAGCCATGTCATGGAAGGAGAAGATGCAGTAGACAATTATTGATGACATCAATGGCCAATTCTTGAATAAGCTCTTCTTGGTACCCGAACTGCCATTTTCTTCAACCTTTTCTTTTGGATCAATCAAATGAGCCTCCAAAGCTTCAATGCTCTGGTCTTCATATTCACTAACTTTATGCTTGTGCAAAGTCTCCTACAAAACATTTTGAAATGCTTTATGGTGCATAAGGAAGAATAAAAATTAAGTACAAAATGTTGGTGAATACCCAAAGAACTCAAGCAATATCACGTACCGGCATCCATATGCAGCTTATGAGAACAGCAGCAGCAAAGACTGATGTGCATAAACATGGTAAGAAATACGGGAACCTGACAAGTTTGCACAGAAATTAAGTACTTTGTAAATCAATTATTTGAGACTATCTTGTTGTGCTATGTGAAAAAGAAATACCTTCCAAAGAGTGAGTCAGGTGAAAATAGACTTGGAAAATTTTCTGCAGGCTGCCATAAACGTAACAAAATAGCATTGACAATTAGCTTCCTTTTTAACAAAAATCATTGGCAATTAGATATGATTTAACATTGTTTTTTTAATGATTTAGCATTGTTAAATAGCTTCTGCTGTACCTGTGCAAGGTAGCCTCCTAGAGCAGGACCTATGATGAGACCTATTCCCCACGCTGTGCTGACCTAAAATTAAGTGAAGGAGAGTTTCAGTGACAAAATCATCAGAATAAGAAATATTAGTAACAAATCGATATAAAATCAGTATCTTACAAGTGACAATGCTAGAGCTTCATGTTCCGGTCGGCAAACTTCAATGGCATAAGCCTGTAGAATTCAAGCAAGATGCTATTAACTACAACAACACATTCTAACATAAAGGAGTTTGCTAATTCACAATACCTTAATTGGCCCAAGTAGACCATTTAAAGCACCAAGCAAAAATCGTGTAGCAATTGCCATCCAATAGCTGACACTAAGCCCAAACAAAGTATTGAACACAACCCTGAGAAATTAAAAAGAACTAAGTTAGAGTTCCATTTCCAAGCCCAACCAATTCTGTTCCATATAAGTGGAGAAAAATGTTACTAACACAGAGAAAATGCCAAACACAACAACTGGTTTCCTCCCGATACGGTCTGCCGCTATTCCCCAAGCTGTTGAAGTCAAGCATCTACCAAACATAAATGAAGCACCTGAAAACGTCCAGAGTATGTAACTGATCAATCACAAAATATTCACCATTTATAAATATCAAACTAAGCCAAGCTGAATATGAAGGAGCAATTCATCAAAACAAACCTACGAAACCAGCATAGAAGCCGATATCTTCTGTTCTTTTAGCAACATTCAAGTCTCTTATCTATGTAGTAAGAGACAACACGAACAGTTGTTAGGTAAAGGTACTGAATAAATGCATGTGTACACATGTATAAACAGGGGAAAAAAAACTTTAGGCCGATCCATATCAGTCCTATAACACAAATTCTGAATAACCAGAAAAAGAGTACCAAATTGTGTACATACCATAAAATACAAAAAGGGGAACAGTGATGATATTGGTAAAGCTGAAAAAAGAGAGAAGACAATTAGAAACTGTAAGTATCAATTAGACGGTATTTATGAAAATAAAGAAAATACATGAGAAGGAAGGTAAGATTAGCAGCAAAGGGACCACTCATTCTCTGTAGGTCCAGAAGTGCAGATGCTAACATTTATCAAGTAAGTTCAACAATAGTGAGTAAGAAAGTGCTCAATAATACCTGAGAAAAAGTGCTCATGCACTCAGATAAATCAACCTAAAAAAAAGATTGTGGCATGATGAGCAAGTCACTTATTAGTACGAAAGTTTTAACTCTTAAATCCTAACTGCCGCCTAATGGAGGGATCTTGCAACTTTCACAAATGAATGTTCGATCAGAAGGTGCGTGGTTGGTATATCTGTCAGTGCATTCTTAAAAAAGTGAGAAACTTTTTTCACAGTTGAAGTTGGCACCTAAAATTACTGCAAACAAGCTAAAATTACCAAAAACAAATCAGCAGCACCTACAGCCTCACAATCAGAGCAGAAAATTTTGTCAATGGTTGGACCTTTGCTGCTATAACGCGTAGCAGTGAATTATATGATATCAGCATTTGCTCGTACAGTAATCCAAAATTTAACAGAAGCACAACAAGAAGAAAGTACAACGTCTGTATTGGCAACTAGTAAAAACTAGTTATGACCAGTTAGCTATTGTAACAACTGGTCATCCGAATTTCTCCAAGTCACAAAATCTTTAAGAAAAAGTTAATTTCCCCAGAATCTCATCTCAAAAGGAAAGTCATCATCGGAAAGGGCTCAAAGAGAGGAGAGGGTGCAAATTTAAAAAGGAAGAGAAACTCTGTACCGGCGGTGAGAGAAATCATCCAGACATAGAGGAACTCCTTGTAGGGCATCCCCCTGAGGAGGTTCTTCTTCCGGTCGTAAGCGCAGCCGGGACACCCCGGGTGGGACTCCCCCTCATTTTCCTTGAGCAACGGCAGCGAAGTGCCCTCCTCCCCCATCAGATCAGGTCGGAGACCAATGAACAAATGAATTCCTTGCTCTCCCCCTCAATGCTCGGAACAGCAATTGGAGCTCAAAAGCCAGAATTGAGAACAGAGAATGCGCAATCGGCTAAATTGCCTTATATTGTGGCTCACCCCTCATGAATCGAATCGGGAAAGGCAAAAGGCGAACCTCCTGCTGTTCCAGCCAGAATAATGGGAGAGGCGAAGATGCCCACAATGGAGAGGCAAGTCAGGCAACCACCGTACCGGTCGGCCACCGGAATCCCCAAAGATGTCTCCTTTCGCTCTCGAATCGCCCTAATGGTTGGGGAGAGAGCCGTCTAGGGCGTTCCCACGGTCCCATCTTGAGCGGCGCCTAGAACGAAAAGGCCACAGGAGGAGGAAGACGAAGCCAAAACGAGGTGAAACATGTCAGTCCACATCGGGCGTGGCGCCAAAACGGGAACCAATCCAATCCGATCACGGGCACACAGAGAAACGAATTGAAGCAATCACTACGCGCGGGGAGCCAGACCATATGGGCCTGAGCAAAACAGACCCAAAACAAAGCCCAGCTTCGGGGCTATTGCTTGATTCTACCGGAATGAGCAGGCCTGGCCCAAGTTCTCATTTTTTGTATTTCCTCTCATACTGCCTGCTTAATCATCATCTGCTATACTATTTGTTTGGCTATCTGATATTCTGATCTGATTCTGCACCACCTCTCAATTTATTTTTCTGATGAAAACCAAAGCATAAGTTACAGATTGGATTATGAATTTTTATACTATTTTTATACTTACAGATGGGAACCGTGTAGGTGTGAGGTCGCATGATCTGTATTGATATGGGCAGATGCAACTCATCATCAGTACAGCAGGAAGAACCGAACTGGAAAGCTAGGCCGAGAAGTTGTTGGCTTGCGTGATTTAATTATGAGATGATGCTCGTGCGAAGGAACGTTTGATCATTGGTACTGTTGCGTAGGTTATTAATTTGAACTGAACTACCTCGAAGAATTAGCGAAGGATTAGAGTACCTGTGCAGAGGGTGACGATCCAGACGTAGATGAAGCTGCCATAGGGGATGCCCTGGTGCGCCGCCTTCCTCCTGTCCACGGCGCACCCGGGACACCCTTCCACGTAATGCTTCCTGCCGCCGGCGCCGGTCTTCTTCTCCAGCAACGGTGCCGACGACGGCTGCTCCTCGTCCTCCATTATATTATTTACCGCAGCACGTACAGCACAGCTGCTTCTTGATGGGAGATCGGCCTCAATTCATCCGCTCATCCCTGTCTTCTCTCTCCTCTAGATCTGCCCGGCAGGCCTCTTTTCCTTTGTAGGTCCGATCGAATTCCCTCAGAACGAATAATGGCTGACAAGGGTTGGACGGCTGTCTGATGATGAGCTATGCACATGCAAGCACAACGCCTAGCTTTTTTCCCCTTCTTTGTTAGGATCTGCCTGTGACCCCGCTATAAATAAAATAAAACAGTCCAATGGAGCCAATATATAATGCATATACATGGATCGGCCGCACGTGCTTTTTATTTGGGGCGTTCCGCGGTGGAAGAACACAAAGCCAAATGGTTTTGCCTATTGCGAGTACTCAAAGCTAGCTACCTAAGACTATTTGCAGCGGAGTCCTGCAAAACCTCCTGGACCCCTAAATTACCGGTTTTATCCTGCAAACGACGATGCAGCGGTGTCCTCTTCCTCCTCCTGTACTGTGCCGGTGCGTCGCTCCCTCCCCCAAATTTCCCGGCTGCGGAGGCGTCCTCCAAAATCTCGCCGCCGTCTCCTCGGTCCTCGCACGCTTCGCGCCGCGCTCCACCTCCTCTCCTCGCCGCCACGGCCGTCCCTCCCCTCCGCCCCCGCTCCCTCCGCCGCGGCCGTCTCCTCTCTGGCAGCAGCGGCCGCGGCCAGGTCCTCGACCTCGTCGTCGCCGCCGCTGCCGCCCTGCTTCAATGGCCACCCGACGCCGGCCGCCGCCCGGCCCCGACTCCGCCCCGACGCCGACGCGGCCCCGCCGCCTGCACTTGCTCTTCTTCGGGTTCAGCGCATCGACTTCGCCGCGCTCCGCACCCGCCACTCGCAACCCTCGCCAGCGACGCAGCACGCACCACGGCGGCGTCCCTGGAGAGCACCGGATCGACGCAATCTCCTTCAAAGTGAGTATTTGTTCTGCTTTTACCGCAAATCATCTTGTGTAGATCTGCGTTCTTGTGTAGATGTTTCCCAATCTGTTGATGCTCTCCCATGATGCGAAAGGGGGCTTGATGGCTAACTTGTTGTAGCGTGTAAGGGATTGGTCTTTCTGTCAGAGCATCATCCTCTGAATCAGCTTGCATATAGTTCGTTCTTTGCTTGAGCATGCTAGTCTCAGATGCATCGAGACAACATTTACCCAGTACAATTTCTAGTAGTGAATTTATTTTAAAGATGGAATGTTTGGTCAAGTTCTTTCTATATGCTTGTTCAATGTGTTCTGCTAGTTTAGATAAATTCTGAATTAAGCATCACTTCTGGACTAGCACTCTTGATCTGCTTGCAAGAACTGACTCTGTTTATTCTGGTTTTTGTATACAGAATACAACCATCATGTGTGTGTAGCCACTGTCATTTCTTGGTTGCAGCTGGGTCGGGAAATGGGATCTTGCAGATGCACTGATGGATCTTAAATTGACTTAAGCCCTGTAAGTAATGTATCAGACTGTCAACTAGGTTGGGAAATTCTTTTTTTGCTGGCTTTTTGGGCTGGATCATTGCCTGACTTCTGCTTATATAATTCTTTTTTTTTTCGAGAATACGCAGGAGAGCTGCGTATTTTTGTATTAAGAAGAAACCCTAAACCCTAAACCCTAAACCCTAAACCCTAAACCCTAACAAGCAAGGACCGGAGGATGCAACGAAGGACACTGTTATGTTGCAGGTGTTGCAGGTCCAGTCTGTGTTGTTCCTTGAACTGTTCTGTCAGGACACTGTTATGTGCTTCTGTTATGTCCAGTCTGGTTGTATTCGTGGGGCAATGAAAAATTATTTGTTTCATGTAACAATATATGTTTCCGTGGGTAATGAAAATTGTTTGCTGTGCATGTGCCTGTGCTCCAAGGCAGAACAGCTTGTGCATTTATTATTGCAAATTTCAAAGGCACAATCTGAGGCATCTTTCATGAAATCTGTCGGCTACAGTACTTTGTAAATTGGAATGTTTACTCAAGAAAAGAACAATCATGAAATCTGTTTATTATTCCATTTCCTGGGTAAATTGGACTAAAATTTCTATCTGTAATCTATCAACATCTAGAATGTGCTGGCATCCAAAATTCTATTCCCCAGTCATTGCCTTCATCTGCCACCAGTACCCTGCAGGCACCAGCAATAATACACAGATCAGGGAAGCATCTTGAAAAAAAATGCTACAGCTATTCAGATATTTCTTTGGGTTTATAGAATTCAGTTAGTTGGCCAAACATCTAGAATTCAGTTAGTCCTGATTGAACAGTTAGCATTCAACTGAAACCAAATAAATATAAAATTCTTCAGTTCCATGCACCAAAGAAGAAAGTAAGTATTCCCTACTGATTGGGTGCAAATTGCATGAAACCAAAAAGAGACAGAGAAAATGGCATGAAAGGATTCAGTTAGTGCTAGGCAGATTGTCTGGAACTTCAGGTTAATGCTATACGTGATGACTATGTGAGCATCTGTATGTACTAGTCGTGTAGATCAGGAACAGACAGAGATATTGTTCATGCAAGCAACCTCAAACTTGTCAATTGCAAAGGCTCAAAATTGCAACTCAACTGTAATGTAACTAGAAAGCAGGTACTAGGTAAATGTCTGAACCTTGAGGTTGTTGCATATGTGTGTGTGTGAGGAATTGTCTCGTTCACAATCTACATCAGAAACGAGTGTCAGGGTGACTGGATATTGTGTTGAGCGCGACGTAGGCTTTGTGGTGATTTCTCAAACAGCTTGCGGGTAGTCGTTCCGTTCCGGACCTGATCGAGGTTGGTGAACTCGATGTCGTGGCAGTGGAGGATGTCGACGTAGTCGAGCCCCAGGCGGGCGAGGCTCTCGTCGATGCTGCGGGTGACGCGGGCGGCGGAGAAGTCGAAGCCAACGTCCTTTGTAGCGGCCGCACTTGGTGGCAACGACGACCCAGTCCCTTGGGACGGCCGCGTGGCGGAGGCAGTCCCCGAGGACGGACTCCGGCATGGCGCTCCAAGAAGCAGGGCAGCTCCCAGAAGAGCGGCGGCGGCAAGCGGCCGAGCTGCCACCACCACGCCAAGAAGAGCGCCGGCGACACGGCGGAGCAGGACAACTACCGCGTCGAGCGGCGTCCACCGGAGACGGCGGAGCAGCGCTCGCGTCGGCACGCACGGCGCTCCCCACGCGTGGACTCCGGCGCGGCTCGGCGTCCGCTCGCTCGCTCGGCGTGGGCAGTGGACACGGCGCGGCGACGGATTTGGAGGGTGGGATACGGGGTACCGTTGCAGCAGCTGTTGGATTTGGAGGACGAATCATTTTTCAGGACATGGAAATATTCTTTTGGAGGGTGAAATATAGAGGATACCGTTGCAGATAGCCTAACGTCCTAACTGTATAATCGATCCACCGAGCGCGCGCGCATTTGATTCACAAAACAAAAGTGACAGTGACGTCTTTTATCGTTTGTTCTTGACTTCTTGGAGTTCTTCTTGAAATATGGTTCACAGTGTATTGAAGGGATTTGGCTAAAATTTCAGTGGATTTTTAGGAGGTGGGTGTCATTTTATTGGCTTCCATATTGGATTGGATGTCAACATTAACACGTCTAGCTCCATATCATCGCATCAATGCATCATGGGCGCCCGGCCGACACACAAAAAATGGGGATGGCTGGCTCTGCTTGTGATGGAGGATTTTTCTTTTTTGTCGGTGGGATGGATGGTGAATTGATTGAGTAGGGGATGGTTAGTTGTAGTTCATTCAGAGTATATAAAAATGTTGAAGAATTTATAAATATAAAAAAGTTCATTATATGTAAACATGATTAGTTGTAGAGATTGGACAAAAAAAAGGCATTGCCAAAATTAAAAATAGAGAAGAAAAAATAGGTTGCACCAATGTGTTGCGATCATTGCTGGTGAGCTGTAGGAACTACAAAATATGTCCCCACAGGATGCATAGGGGATCTCTGCTCAAAAAAAAAAAAGGGAGGAGGAGGAGGAGAAGGTTCGCCATTGCCACGCACGGGCTTGCGAGGCAACCGTAGGTGAGGTCGCATCTGTATAGATATGGGCAGCTGTCACCTCATCTCATCATCAGTAGAAGAACGTACAGATCAATTAAGAATTAAGCTAGCTAGGCCCATGACCATGAGTGTTGACTTGCTTAATTATGAGATGACGTGCGAAGGAACGTTAATCACAAGGCTAGTATAGTAGATAATTCAGTGAGTGATGGCAACTTATTAGCAAGGAAGGCAATTTCCGATCGATATGCATGATCATCAGATCGAAGGATTAATTACCTGTGCAGAGGGTGACGATCCAGACGTAGATGAAGCTCCCGTAGGGGATGCCGGGGTTCGCCGCCTTCATCTGATCCACGGCGCACCAGGGGCACCCATCCACGTACGTTCTGCCAGCGCCGCCGGTCTTGATCTTCTCCAGCAACGGCGCCGACGACGATGACGACTGCTCCTCGTCCTCCATTGTTAAGTTTAGTTTGCCTTACGGCCGGGATGCGCGCAGCTTCTGCCTGTTGATGATGGGAGATCTCTTGAGATCTGCACGTACTGTCCTGCACAGGTCCGCGTAGTTGAATATTATTCGATTTGTCCCTCGATCTCTTCTCTTCTCTCCTCTCTAGATCTCGCTTCTCCCTCTTCCCTTGTCTTGTAGCTCCCCTGCCGATCAATGTGTTCCTGTTGTTCACTCCGGCTCCACCAGTCACTATTGGACGGAGTGGCTGGCTGTCTGATTCTGATGAGCTAGCTAGCTCTTCACATGCATACACACGCCATTTTTTTCCGCAACCCAACTACCCTAAAACAGATGGAGCCACGTACACCGTACCAATATATACAGATGGATCGATCGGGAGCTAGCACGACAGATACTATACGGAATCAATGGTAGCTAGGCACGTGTTTTTATTTGGCGTGGCTTCATTCCGTGGTGGTCAAGTAGCTAAGGTTATCCTACGCTGATTTGATTCATGCATGTATATGTGATATATGTCTTCTCTCGAGTAGTAGAAAGCCAAATCGAATTGGCTGTTGCTACTACTATACCTAGCTAGGCTAATAATAATCGATCCGACGCGCAAATTGAACTGAAGGCCGGGCCGGGAAAGGAAGGCCGGTATTATGGTATGGCATCAGCTCATACGTCAGTTTGTTGTGTTCTACTACTGCAGCTCAAACGCTCAGGTCATTTGTCACCTTCCAAAATCACTCATTGCATATAGTATCAGCGGAAGAGCGTGTTGTTAACCAGTACAAATTGAATTAGCAGGATGACAAATTACCTGTGCTATCAAAGCACTGGTAGATGGAATAAACAGTACATCAAAGCCTTCATACTGAAGCTTAATTTAGCTCCACTACGTACAACACTAGTTAAATCAGAAGTACACACTACACCTCAGCCTTCCTACTTTAGAAGCTTCAAATATTAAATATATTTGTTAAAGATACAATGTGTACTACAGGTTTGTTGCAACTTGGAACTCAAAATATTTCTGCAGACAACGTAGAGGGAATAAATCATGTATTCTCACACATGCCCTCTCCTGATGGAGAAATTGCCTTGAAAACGGACATTCATGTCATTGACAATCCATCTGCAGGTCCCCTTTGGTCCTGATGAGTATCTATTATTGAGTGCATGGTCTACTGTCATATATATGCATATTAGGAGCACATATATATATATATATATCCTTGACGATATGCCTTAAAATGGAGGTGAACTTATATGGTGCATACCACATCATTATTTGAAGGGTGAAACTGCTTGCAATGATGGTATCTGATATATTATATCAGGGATAAAAATAATTAAAAATGAAATAAACTTGCCTTGCAGAAGCAAAACAAATGACACCTGGAATACAATTATCCAGTGAACTGACCGTAGGTTAGTTGGTAAGGTTCCTTGTGGTGGAACCTACCCAATAGGGTTCGAGTCCTTGACTCGGCATTGGTATTGTATTTTCCTGAATTTATTCTAGGATTTAACCGGCGCTATTCTTTCAGTGGTAGGTGACTTCCTCGTTGATAGCGAGACACCTGTGGTGACTTCGTGAATCTCAAGATCGGATCTGCCGGCCCAGTCTCTCGGAGGTGCTCATAGGGATAGGGTTTACGCACGTGTATTCATATGGGTGAGTGTGCGTTACAATATGCATATTAGATATTTGCGAACCATATGCAGTTGTTGCTGAAGATTTTATTTTACTTTTTTTTAGCAGAAACTGAAGACTTGCTCAATTTACAAAAGGTTCCATCTATGTACTTGTCTATAACATTTCAAAGCAAGGATTCAAAAAGGGATGAAACAATACTCATAGCATGATATTATTTTTTATCACTAACGAAATAGTCACGACAATTGATTGTGGCCCGACAGGTGTGTCATATAAGGGCAGGCAAATCAAAGTTACATGTTGGTACAAAAGGATAAACGTACATGGGAAAAACTTTTAGTGGAGAATTTCTTTATAACTGAGTCCTTTGAATTAGTAGTATAGGGTACCATAAAAGACCTCTATTCTGATTTATATGTACTACCAGATATAATTGTTTGATAGGCATGTTGGGTATATTAACCATTAAAATATGTTGTCTACTGGAATGCATAATGATTCTATAGGCTCAGTTAAGTAGAACACAACTAATAATAAACAATTAGTAAGCACAGCTAGCAATTGCAATTCGCAACCATCCTTAGACTGGCATGGAAAATTTGCTCGGCACTGCTGGCAACCGATAATAGTTCATAGGGACCATTTAAAATTTTATTTTTCAAAACATCCACTATTTAATTACACATTTTGGAACGGAGGAAGTAGTATATTCTCTAGCTTGTGCAAGTCGCATACACATTGACTGTAACCACACCAAAACGTTAGTTACACACAAAATGGTTTCTTAACTGGGAGCAATCATTGTGATACTTTCTTGTATAGATCATATACACATATTTGCATCCTGGAGATACCTAATACATAGAACACAACATACAATGAAACTGATAGAAACCCCAAAAAGTAAGTTACCAGAGATTTATCCTGTTTAAAAATAAAGCCTATATATAAATTATTGTAGCAATGAAATATCATGACAAAAATTGCACAACTTCTCCATGCAAAGAACGAAGGGTTATCTCTAAAAAGATTGCTTTGGCACAGCTAGAAATGGCTTGAATGTCCAAATAAGTTCAAAAAGTACAACAATGTCCAGAAGGAAGAACACCATTTGGTCACCTGCATACCAAGCCAAGTAATGTACTTAAAAAATCAAATGGGTACAAACACTCATAATTGATGGTCTCCATCACTGTTCTAAATTATGGTACATTAGTAAGAGACACATATTGCCATTTGTCATACTATTAGGCGATATGTGCATGAACAACATCAGACATATATAACTATGAAGTTTGGAAAATACTCTTTGTTGTCACATTAACATGGAGGTAGTAAATGCCCACACACCCAATTCACATATGTCCAATCCAAGTGAAATCGGATAAGGTAAAATAAAAACATATATGGCTTTCTATCTTTGTTATTAATAACCCTCAACCTTTATGGCCATTAGCTCTGACCTACAACATGGTTTTGTGAAACATTGAGCAAATGTATGTGGCACCTATTCTTTTTTCTCAAAATATGGTTCAAGATTTATTTTCAAAGTGTAGTTTAAAACATAATATTTTAATATTTATTTTATGCATAGGATTTAGATGTACACATAATTACCTGGAAATATGGAAGCATGCTGGTGTTTTTGTGCCCATGAAAACCTGCATTAACATGTCACCGTGATATGCTATTAGTAACCTTGGTATTTATCAATTCAACCATCGAATATGTAATAGTGATGTAGCCAGATTAAGAAGCATTCAAATGTAGGATTCTATATTTACGGCGCAACAAAGTTGTTGTCACTAGCATGTCAATATCACCTCATTTTACGATAAATATGTGATAATTCTACATAAATTTACTCAATTAACATGCATTAATATATTGAGAATAATAAAGATTGATTCCACTAAAATTTTACTTTATAATACTAAATACTATTAAGATAAAGGTGCTATATATAGGATAAATCTTGTACAATATATTTAATCAACTGCTACAAATATGAAGAAATTTAACAATACCCTTTAATCAAATATAAACATATAGTGATCATATATAATTATGTGGAATTCATTTCACCTTACTTTTATGCTATTTATGTTCACTTTAACGAAAAGTTAGATGTGTATTAAATATTTTTTAATAATGTCAAACTTGAAAGGAAAAACAAAATGGCATTGCTATAAAAGGTCGAAATGTTCCTAGCAAACTCTAACAATAAAATTTTTACTTACACGATACCAGCTCCAGCTGGAGCAAATGACTTAAAAAGGGACATCAACATAGTTGCTATTCCATTTGCAGTTGCTCTTTGATCCTGAGGCTGTTAGTTACACAAGATCATTTATAATTTTTTTCGTAGAAAGATAGGTTCATCAATTGAAATAGAATGTAAAGGCACATACCACAGAATTGTTTTGAAGAATGAAGGAGCATGTTACAATGGTAGCCTAAATGTATTCAAAAATGGAAAATGTTACTATGGTATATGGATAGAAATATAATATCAACCCAAAATCCAATTATACTTGTATCATGAGAAACATAACTTATGAGCTTCATAACCAAGTGTTCCTATCTATTTCTATTTCTAGTAAAACACATTTACACTTTTTTTCTTAGTGCGCATTATGTAAAATATATTTTAAATAAACCAATTATATTGTACGAACTATAAACCTTTAGCCTGAACATTCTTATGCAATAATACTTAGCAGCAATCACAAAAATGTCTAAAAAAATGTAACTTTAGATGACATTTTGTTATATATAAAACCATCCTAGTGTGCATATAAGAATATCAACAAATATTTTAGACATACACACATATAGCTTTATGTTTTGAGGGTACTTACAACTGAACAACTTTTAAGCACCGATGCAATATTTACTAGAATGGACAACCATGGTCTTGATAAATTCGTCATAGGTGGATAAGTAAAAAGAAGCACCATGGAAAGAATCTGTAATATTGATCATTATATTATTTAAAATATAAAAGTATTTAAACTAGCAACAAAAAGTAATGGTAACATGTACTCACAGTTGCAACACGAGAAGAATTTATTAGTCCAAGAGCTTTTATAATATGAGGGTAAAGAAACGTTTGGTACAGAAGGATGCTAGCACCTACAAAGGAAAAGATAAATTCATTTTGTAGTCAATATGAATTAGAAAATAAGGTTGAAGAAAGGTTATGATAAAGTTGATTGTTAATAATTTTTTTAATCACAACGTGTTAGGAACCTATACTCCATCCTATTTGCACTATGTAGAAATACTATCAACCTGCTATCCTACACAATACATTTCAGAAGCGTGTAAACTCAATGTGTTTATCCCACATAATGCATATAAAAAGGCCTTACTAGGTGCCCCCTATCTCTCACTATCAAAGAAAATTTCTAGTAAGATGCTATATGCTAAAGAACTATGTGTTTAGTATAAAGTCTATTTTAGTTATTTTAGTCACATACAATAGTAGTTGCATCCAAATTGATAAGTTCATTTGGGGACTAGAAAATTGATACCTGTCACCACAAGTACATTACCAACATCTTCAGATGAGAAACTTAGACCGCCATATTTTTTATCACTCTCAGCCCATAAAGAAAATATCTAATTGGTCATTTGAAATAGCAATGATTAATTCAAATAATACTTTGAAAATATAAAAAATATAGATCATATAAATTTCAAAAAACTTGATTTTTATAATTTATTTTCCCTAAGAATAGAGAGTGGTGATCTGAACAAAATGATCAAAAGCAATCATGCTAAGCAAATCGTTCTAAAATGTACTAGTAGAAAATATGTAGACTCAATTTTACTATTTCACTATTGCAATTTACATAACAACAATGATCGATAGTTCAACAAAACAAAACCATAATAAATGTTATAACATTTTACTTGGGCTTTATTCAATGCTATCAATTTTTTTAGCAAGCCAAGAACATATTTTGGCAAATTCAAAATTAAAATATCCAGTAGTAGGCTCCCAACTTGCAACTAAAATTTTAAAGCTAGGAGTATAAGTTATTTCTTTGTCATTCTTTCTTTATTAACAAGCTTAAATTTTATGTAATTGTTCTCAACATGACCTTTCATAATGGTGAGGTACAACCAATATATTACAATGTGAGACAAAATGTTAACAAGCTCATTATGTGTTTCTAAAGTGTGCCTTTTACACCTTAAAATATTTATCTTTCAAGAAACTTCTCCAAATATTTTGATCAAAGGATAGTTTTGTGAAGATAAATGCATGGTTAGATGATGCATGTTTTGATTCTTATATATATTTCACTAAGTTACGATAACTAAATTATTTGATAAAATCTCCCAGTTCAATTTTTTCTTTTGGTAATACAATAAGATTTTTGTTGACTCGCTACCTTACAAGGGACTAAATCTTCAAAGAAAACCAAAACTCTATGTTATAAATTTTTGTTCTTATAAAATTTTGATCTATATGGATAAATTAAATAATATATCTTCATAGAAAATCTCACAACATGATAAAATTTATTTGTGAAAACATATCCATGACTTTACTAGTAAGGTAAGATAGTTCATCCTAAATTCTAATTAGTCAACCATGTGTCCTCAAGTTATAGCAAGACCTACTTATTCAAATAATAATTAAAATAAATACCTCAGAATAAGCCATATCATCAAAGCATGTGATACAAAAAAGGATAATAGACGACATCAGTGGCCAATTTGTCAATAACCCCTTATTCGTAGTAGAAGCGCTAGGCTTAACAAACTCTTCAGAGTCAGACAAATATGCAATTAAAGATTCAGTTTGTTGATCTTCCTTTCTATGGAGCTTGTGTGTATGTAATGTCTCCTGGAAATATTTATGCAGATGTTGGTTATATAAAAAATCAATCTAGAGAGTGTATGTCACTTGATAAGTCATCAAGTAAGAGAAAAAAATAAATGGAGTCATGAATAATACTAGTAGATTGGATGGCCTTGGTATAGTAAATTAGGAGACAACTCATGTGAAAGTGTGACCAAACTCAAAAGTCCAATAAATGCCATGTTTTACAGTACAACTTCATAGATCATTGGAAACAGTAATGTAGGAAAAAAAACATATGTTTTTGGGTTGTTCACAGATTTTGTACATTCTCTTTTTGAAATCCCATGTTGTGCTTGATATAATGAACCAGCAACATATCCAATCTAATTTTTTTACTATCTGAGTGGTAAGGGTTAGGTCTAAGCTATGATGACTTGCAGATGGATAAATAATAGACATGCTAGATAAATAATGGATCAAACCCAATGCGAAATGAAATGGAAGCATAAATATCCATGGAAGAATAACGTTGGTCAATCAATTGCACATACCGGGAGCCATATGCAGCTTATGAGAACAATAAAGCAGACAACCGATATGCATAAACATGGTAAGAAGTATGGGAACCTATTGAAAAATACTCAAGAATTAGTACTTTGAATAAAATACTTTACTAATAAACTTTAGTATATGTGCAACATGATACCTTCCAAATAATGAGTCCGCAGAAAATAGCTTTGGAAATTTTTCTGTTGGCTATCAAATGAAAGAAAAGTAAAGCAATAACATCAGTGCATCAATAAGTGGAACATATACTCTGAAATTACTATAACTTTCACTAAGAGCTGAAATATACCTGTGCAAGATAACCACCAATGGCTGGGCCAATAATGAGAGCTATTGCCCATGATGTGTTAACCTAATTGTAAAAATTAAGTAGATATCATAATCTAAATATTGTGCTGAAGAATAGTGAAAACACAATGATATAAATTTCTTCAATTTTTACAAGTGAGAGTCCAATAGCGTGATGTTCAGGTCGGCAAACTTCGACAGCATAAGCCTAAAAGAATCAATTGTCAAAAATACTACTTGTAACATGCTTGAATAAACAACAAAAATAATATTAGATCACTTAGATACCATACCCTTATTGTGCCAACTGATCCATTTAAAAACCCAAGAAGAAACCGTGTAGCTACCGCCATCCAATAGTGCACGCTTAGTCCAAATAAGGTGTTGAATACAAGGCTGAAGATACAATTAAATTGTAAAAATATTGTTTAAATACATGTTCTATTGGTTGCTTAATTTTACAAATGATATATATTCATAGTCAATAGAGTTACTAACATGGAGAAAGTCGTAATCACAATGATTGGTTTCCTCCCAATACGATCTGCTAATATTCCCCAGAATATGGAAGTTAAAGTTCTACCAAACATATATGACGCCCCTAAAAAAGTTATGAATATGAAATAATCAGTTTTTCTCAATGAGTACATGCAAAAGGTGGTTATTTGCAAATATAAATATTTTAGAAGTAAAAAGTTCTTGTTATTTGGAAGATTATTCTTACCTACAAAACCAGCATAGAATCCAATATCTTCTACTCTGTTGGCAATATGCAAATCTCTTATCTATTGTTATGAAGCAAGTCAAATATTATAGATTCCATGTTTATTCAACATAAAAGAACTATAATAAACTGCTACATTATGGCATCACTAGCATGCAGCCTATAGTACACAATAGGATGACCAGCTAATAGCATGGTTCACAAGTCATTAAGCTAGCATGCAGCCTATAGTACAAAATTGGATGACTAGCTAATAACATGGCTCATAAATATATATAAAAAATACATATAGTTCCAAAATCAACATATAAGCTCCAATGTAAAAGATGTTCCTCCAACATTTATTGTAAAATTCAGGGTCCAACAGGTATAGCAACGTAACAAAAATCATAAGGTTCATAAAGCACATGCATGGTTGATATCCAAAACGCGTAGTGCACCCAAATAGCAATATGTCCATAGTATATATTGTTGATAATGCCAGTCTTCTGCAAATATCATACCATGAAATACAAGAAGGGAAATAATGACGATACTGGCAGACCTAAAATAAAGGAGGCATAAGGTTAGAAACTAAACGGGTACAATAATAAAAATACATAGATGAACAAGACAATGATATCAGCAACATGTCTGAAAATACAAAGAACAGTCGACGTGGATACATAATTCAATGACCATAGCATGGAAACGGTCCATAACTTTGATTGGATCTTGGCTTAAACTTACCCATGGAAAATTTTCAACCCTTCAGCCTGGGTGATAATCCTAAATAATCCTGTACTTCAACTTATTACTGTATCAAAGATCTGCTGTTGCTTTCTTTTTGTTTTTGCATATTTTATGTTGAGACCATATATTTGATTGATTTAGAAAGTAAAAGGAAGCATTGTCTATAGTTCACTAGAGAAGCAGAGTAGTATGTAACAAAGAGTACTCTGTTTCTTTGTAAATTATTGAGGACCATTAACCAATACCACTCCTACGAACCAAATTCTTTGTTCCTGTAAACGCTGTTAGCTTGATGGACTGAGTATATGTATATACTAGCAGAGCTAAAATGCCTAGCTGAGGTGGGATCTCCTAACCAAACCACTGATGACAACGGTTTGGCCGGAACACAGACCAAACACCTTATTAATGCAGAGCAGAAGAGCAGAAATAGTAGAGCAAATGAAACTCGAAATATGATTGAACGTACAGGTGACGAGGTTGATGATCCACGTATGGAAGAACAGCAGGTAGGGGATCCCCGGGTTCTCCGCCTTCCTCCGGTCCATGGCGCACCCTGGGCAACCTTCGAAGTACACAGCAGGCTTCTCCTCCAGCAACGGCATCTTCGTTTGGTTTTCTCGCCTAATGCAACTGGCTCACTGTCCAGTGAATACTTAAGAGTGATCGTATGTATATGCCAAAGGAGGTACATGTGCTTCTGGGATCGATCACGACGGGAGACCAAAAGCCTGTAGAGATCATGTGGTGGATGGAATCTCTGGTAGGTGATCCATGAGTCTGACAGAGTAAGATATGAGACATATATACTCCTAGAATTTTGTAAGGATGTAAGCACGCGCTGCACGCAGTTATTGTCGTGGACTAATACTGACCGGAATCTAAAGATCAGTGAATAGACATTTTCTTGTCTTAATATAAGCTATTGGTCTGTACACATATGATGCATGCATCCGGCACTCCACATCGATGGCCGATGGTGACCCATGCCGCTCCAAGGCAAGGCGAATACGTCACGCGTTGCGTCATCGCGACACTACTGCAACAGAGAGAGTAGTAGTGCATTTTGATGGCTGAAGGAAAGGAAATATTTGCAGGAGGGAGAGAGCGGTTAGTGCAGAGATGGTGAGTCAGATGCAGCTCTAGTGTTGCTGTTGTTTATCTGCAAATAATAAAAATGGCTATTTAATTTCCTCTTGAATGAATTGTTGTCTATTAATGATAGGGATCCAAGCATTCAGGCATCAAACCTTAGCTAGCAGGCACTGTTCGTTTGGCGCGATCATATTGTTTCTTCCGTTAGTCTTAGGTGTATTTTCCACGTGTGATATGTGATGGACCTGCTCATGCATATGCAGATCTTGACTGCAGAACAAGCTGGCTGAGCTGCCTGATGGACATCGATACACTGCACAAAGCTGGTAAAGTAGGGACCCAATTATATATGTGGGAATCATGCTTGAATCCATACACATGTCCATGCCGACAGATCCTCAGCTAATCGCTCAATTATTGGACATTGCATCCCAATTAATGCGATGTGTGCGATCTTACATTTTGCTGTGCTACCATCAGTCGAATCTACTGTTAGATTTTTTGGCTGCAAGCAGCTAGAGTTCTCCAGACATAATGATTCCAAAAAGAAAAAAATGGAAAAAGCATGCTAGTGAAGTGACTAGGGACATTTTGCTGCTTCATGAAAAAGCAGCAAAGGCCTTCCCCGGCTCCAGCTGCTTTATTTTTTAAGCCTAAACAGGTTCTTGACCTCCGATCCCTTTTCATTCCATCTGCGATCAAAATCATCACTAGTTCGTTACATTTTGCTCCTCAGTACGCAGCGCAGTTCGATTATTTAGCAGTAAAAACATCATTGAGATGCACGGAGTATGTGCAAATTTAAGTAAGACGCAGTGGATGTACGTCTGCTTGTTATGCTACCTGGCGTGCAAAAGACATGCGGTGATCATGTGCTGGCTGGATGCATCTCCGCTTGGTGAGGCTGAACTTCCCCTAACCCCACGCACACATGTGTATTTTTTTTTGAACGAGCACATGTGTATTAAGTATTGAGAGGAGAAATCGACAACTCCACAATCGACGAGACTTTCTGTCCTAAACAATTCGTGCGTGAAATTACAAAACATAATTGAGTAGATTATTGATCCCTCTGTTCTAAACCACAATTGACTTTTTCATACAATGTTTGACCATTCATTTTTATCTAAAACTTTAGTTCAAATGTATGAAAAATAAGTTATGCTTAAATTTACTTTTGATGATAATAAAGTGTAATACTGTAATGCCACAAACAAAATTAATAATTTGTGTGTGAAATTACAGAACTGATCGAGTAGACTAATAACATATACTAGTACTACAGTGCAGTGCTGACGGCAACAAGCCCATTCCAATCATGCTTTTGTCTTCGCAATCTGTGTGATGTGCAGTGGCTTCATGATACTCCCTGCGGGCGTCTTTAATTTGTCAATTTGTGATCTGAGCTGATCGAGCTAGAGTTGGGCGTGGCTGCACGTTAAAGCTTCAAGCGATGGTGCCGACCGACTTATGCGAACGCATGCAAGCTATGCCCTGATGCCCAACGAACGTATAGTAAAAATAATTAGCTACTCTTACCCACCATCTGAATGCATAATCGTCCAATGTTTTTGTAACTAAAAAGCTTAATTCCTACCACGTTGCTCTGGTATGACCATAAAGGGTTTGAATGTGAGGATAAGTCCAAGAAACTCAATGACATTCAGGAGAAAGAACACCATCTGGTCACCTGTATGTGGAATGAGAAGAAAAGTTACACCAGAGTAAAGTATTCCATGGCCTCTAGTAGTGGTTATTTTTTGAAAGAGTTCTGTAATGAAAAATTCAAACTTACAAATAGCTAAGACGTGGCTTTGCCACATATGTTCTACCTTTTTACAAATGCAAGAAAATGAGAAAATTGACTTTATATAGTTCCATCGATTTCCATTGTTCCAATCGATAACTAAGTATATGTATCGTTAGTGAATGACTGGGACCAGTTGAAAATACTGGCAATTCATATCCAAAATATATAAATAAATAAATAAATAAGAAAAGATACATAAAACCGGATTAGCATATGAAAGCAGAAATTGACCTGGAAGGAAGAAAGCATGCTGGCGTTTTTGTGCCCAGGAAAACCTGCATTTGTAGGTAATTAGCAATTCATGAGGACCCCAAATTGCTTAGAATTTTGGTGTAATAGATTTTTCAGTTAACATGGAAATAGGGATTAACCGCTATAGATCCAACTTAGAATACACTTTTTTCGAATACACATGGAAACACTATATGCAGAATTTAGAAGCTTCAAATATATTTATAAAATAGTATTCGAACTATAAATTTGGACCGTAAGTTTTAACTCCAAGCTTATGAAATCTCACACAATGCCTGCCCCTGCAGGAGCAACTGCTTTGAATAACGACATTACTGTCATGGACAGTCCATTTGCAGCTCCTCTTTGGTCTTGAGGCTGTTAGTAATCGCGCACGTCCAACAATCAATTTCAAACTTGCAGGAGGAGAAATTTGCATAAATTGGTTCAAATTATTTGATTTTATGGGGACATACCACAGCATTATTTTGGAGAATGAAACAACTTGTAACGATGGTAACCTGATATAATACCATGGACGAAAATATTAGCATGAAGTGTACAAATAATCTTAAGTGGTCTCCAAGTTTATATGGGATCTGTAAGTCCATTATGAGGCATATATATGCAGAGAGTTTGTTCTGAATATCAAGGTTACGGGAAATGAAAAGACTCACACCAAGATTATTTTTTAACACTGATGCAATATTCAGAATGATCGATAGTCCAGTTCCTGACAGATATGCCATATATGGATAGCCAAAGAGAATAGGTATGCACAGAATCTGCAAGATCAGGGAACCACTTTATTAAGACATGCAGCTAAAAGAGAGAGCATGTCAGTTAAACATTAGTACTTTACTCACAGCTGCAATTCGAGAAGAATTGAGAGGTCCAAGAATTTTATTAACACGAGGATATACAAAGAGTTGATATACAAGAAGACTGACGCCTGAAAATGCAAGAGGGAAGAAATATTGCCATTTGTCAATATTGATATAACAAATGGATTGAAAAGGGTTAAAGCATTGAGAAGAAAAGGATAGCTAGGCTAAGGGAAGTTGAATACTCTGTCTAGCTTCTGAGGTAAAATCTAACAGTTCATTTCCACTTATCTTTGAACATGACCAGCAACACTTAATAAAATTTATAGTAGTATAGTTTTTTATGTAATTCTGGGAAATATGAGTGATGCCAGCTATATTTTCGAGCAACTTAAGTGTGACAGAATGGTCAGTGCATATACTACACTGGTAACGCTGGTGAAAGTACCAAAGAAATGTTACCTGTAACTGAAAGCACTTGACCTACATCCTCAGATGATAAACTAAGGCCACCATACTTCTTATCACTTTCAGCCCATAAAGAGAACACCTGAAGTTGTTTTCAAATGCATTACTATAAGTTTTTTGAGGTAATATCTAGATCGCTCATACCATATAAGTGCAAGTAATACTCATTATTTTCCACTCAGTATTAAAAACATCAAATATTGTGTCTGCCAAAATGTAAATTAGGCAACATATTTTGGTATTCCAAAACAGTAAGAAACCAGAAAGAGTACCTCTGTATAAGCCATATCATGAAAAGAGAATACACAATACATAATTATGGATGACATCAAGGGCCAATTCTTGAATAAACTCTTCTTTTCATCCAAATTAGAAATTTGTTCAACCTTCTCTTTGTAGTCACCCAGGTGGGCCTCCAATGCTTCAACATTTTTATTGTCGTTTTCACTGACTTTGTGTTTGTGTAATGTCTCCTGAATTAAAATAAATTTCAAGAAATTTTACTAAGAATGAGGAAGACTAAATTTGAAGGACAAAAGATTTGAATCTTATGAATGAAATAGTTCAAAACATGAATTTTCCCTCATGTTTCATGATTTACATCAGTGTACATTTTACTAAAGAAAAGGGTATACCCAGTGTTGAAATCTTCCATACAAATATACAATGTGACTGTGTGGCTAGGGAAGAAAATTTCTAGGCAAACTTATCCTTTCATCTTTTGGAATAAAGAGGGCTAATTGGAATGCTCAGGACCTTTATGAAAGTAAAAGGAGGGATCCCCACACAGGAATAAAAACAAAGTTTGTGCTCAGACTTGCATAAAGGATATTCAAATGCTTAAATAAGTATTTATCATCAAATGCCCTTCATCTACAATATGTGAGTCATGGGCTCAACTGTGTCATAATCAGATAATCCTAAAGATCAATTTTGTTTTGTTAATGGTATATGAATTTCAGAAGTATTTCTTTTTATTAAGATTGCCTGATGAGTTTAACAGAAAGTAAACATTTTAATTAGATATACTAGTCATATTTAAGAATATTTCCTTTTTTATTTATCTTACAAAATTGGAAGACCTTTTCAACAAAATCCCCAAACTAGAAAAGGATTTGCTCAAGCTTTGTGCAATATATATAGTTTGTAGATAAGCATAGAAAAGTTTTTGCAAGTATATATAATCATGAAAATGAAAATTATAATGACTGTGTATTGAAACTCAACAAAATTTTAACGACTGTGCATTGAAGAATTTTATTTTATTTTTTGCGAATGTGCATTGAAGAAATTAACTAGCACTGGTGCAATCTCACGTACCGGCATCCATATGCAGCTCACAAGAACAGCAGCAGCAAAGAGTGATGAGCATAAGCATGGCAATACATATGGAAACCTATCAAGTTCCCATCGCATATGAGTATTCTAGAAATCAAGTATATCTTAAATAGTCTGGTTTTGGTTCAAGAATGAATACCTTCCGAAGAATGAGTCAGGTGAAAATAAGTTCGGAAATTTTTCTGCAGGCTGGCATAATAGATTTAAATTACCATTTCCAAATAACCATATAGCTTAAAATTGTTGGATGTCTACTGTACCAGTGCAAGGTAGCCTCCAAGAGCAGGACCAATGATCAGACCTATCCCCCAAGCTGTGCTGACCTAGAGTTACAAGGATTGAACTTCAGGAAAGAAATAATCAGAATAAAAGAAGTTAAGATTTCATCAGTGTTGTATTTTTTTTTTACAAGTGATAGGCCTAGAGCTTCATGTTCAGGTCGGCAAACTTCGATAGCATAAGCCTGCAAAATTTACACATAAAGTATATAAGCTATACTACACCTTGCATGGAACAACATTCAAATTCATTATACCTTAATTGGCCCAAGCAAACCATTTAGAGCGCCAAGGAGAAATCTTGTAGCTATTGCCATCCAATAACTAGTACTAAGCCCAAACAAAGTATTAAATATGACCCTGAGATACAAACAACAATTAAGTTAGAGAATCACCTTATAAAATAAATTAAATTAAAACATGAACAAATCAATAAATACTGCTTTATAAAATAAATTAAATTAAAATATGAACAAATCAATAAATACTGCTTTAGTTAATACTGGTGGAAGCAAAAAAATTACTGACACAGAGAAAATGCCAAACATGACAACTGGTTTTCTCCCAATACGATCTGCTACTACTCCCCAAACAGTTGAAGTCAAGCATCTACCCAGCATAAATGAAGCGCCTGAAAGTATCATGTAAAAAGTTCAGAAAGTTGTACTCAACCATCTCAAATGTGAATGAATAATTTATGAGGACTAACCCACAAATCCGGCGTAGAACCCAATATCTTCTGTTCTTTCTGCAATATGCAAGTCTCTTATCTGAGTTAGAGATAAACTTGTTAGCTAAAGGCGCTACAAATATGCACATTGATCCACACATGTACTAAAAGCATGAGATGGTCTAAATCTTCGCAAATTGGCAGTGCTATTTCTGGTTATTAATAATTGTTATGCAACAAAAAATATCCTAGTAATCAGAATAAGAGGAACCAATGCCATACATACCATGAAATACAAAAAGGGGAATAGTGATGACACCGGTAAAGCTGAAAAGGGTAGGAGAATTATAGAAGTATTAATAAATGTACACCAAAATTATGCAAAAAAAAGAGATGCATGTTAAGAATCATAGTAACATTCCAGGTTACCAGCAATATATGCTTGAGAATATGTGCCGATGGCTACATTCATATAATTCAGTAATGATAAATGGTGACCACTATAAAGAAATTAGCATATATATAGTTATCATTTATCAGCAAAGATTAAATAGAAAAAAGAAAAAAAATAGCAATAACAACAATGAGATGATGACATGGAAAGGGACGGTAGACAAATGAAAAGCCCATTTGGTGTAGAATCAAACAAATTTGGAAATAGTTCCTAGAACCTTTCCTAGAGTTTGGAGGTCACAGCTAATTCTAACATTTATGTTACTCTCCTTTCAGTTTCAGTACACTAGCTGCCTTATATATTGGGAACTGTAAGCACTCTTATAAGTGATAATCTTCCGTTGGTATATTATCTGAATATATCTAATCATCCAAAATCCTCAAAAGTTTTGGGCACGTGTGCAAAAAGGAAAAACAGAACGTCTCTATTAAATCAAGAGGTACATATATACAAAGGTTGGGAGGAATGGGTTCCGTACCAGCAGTAAGGCAGATCATCCAGACATACAAGAACTCCTTGTAAGGCAGGCCCTCCTGGAGGTCCTTCTTCCGGTCATAATCGCAACCAGGGCAACCCAGGTGGTACTCCTTGTGCAGCAATGGCAGAGTGCTCTGCTCCTCCATTGGCAGAAAATCAAATGTGATCCTCAAAAGCTCAGAGGAGAAGAAGAGGAGCAGAGCTCCGGATGAAGGAAGACCAGGGACCAAGATAAAAAAAATGGGTTGCTCTCCGCTGCCTTTTTTTTCTTTATATATAGATAATAAATAAATTATTGTGTCTCCGTCGACGTTTGGTGCTTGAATCTGCTCAGCTCGCATGGAACAACTGAGCCGTGTCATGAAGGCCAAGAGGAAGAAGACGGGGAGAGGAGGAAGCCAAATGGAAGTGCACTGCACGGTTGCCACGGTCAGCGGGACGCTTGCATTTGCAGTTTTGCACCCACTGCACGCCGGGCCAAAGCAAATCCGTCACGCGTTGCGTCATCGCGACAGAGAGATGGAGTAGAGCATGGATGGATGGAGCTGGATGCCTGACATGGAATGTTGCAGGGAGAGACTGGTGCAGGCGATAGGAGAGGAATTTACTACCGAGTCTGCAGGTTTTGCTTTTAATTTGCTGTTGGTCTCATCTGCAAGTAGAATAAAATGGCATTCTTAGCTAGATCACATAGTTGATGCGTGTGTCATCGTCGATATTAGACTAACAGCAACTGCGAGCGATGGTTGACAAAAGTGGCAGGAAGAGTATGAGGCAAAACGAAGCTAGAGACTGTATGTAAGAAGTGAAGAAGGAAATGTAATATTTATGGCCCGATCGCGCTGCTTTAGACTAGTGTAGATTTTCCATAAAAGAAAAAGAGGACCCCGCTGTTCAGGCTTGCTGCTGAAGATGAACTCGCCCAAATAAACACCTGTTTGTTGGTGTCAGCAATAAACGGAACGAAAGCTTTGCCAATAATGCGAATGGCATCAGCTCATGTGTCAGCCAGCAGGCAGGCAACCAGTCAGGGTATGATCCATCTTTCAATTTGATGATCCATTAACTTGCCATTAATTTATTGTTGCGCGCATTTTCGATTACTGACTGACACGGAGACGTGCAGAGCAAAGAACTTTGATCCCGCCGCCAACGTGCACAATGGACAAGAATGTGAAGAGAGGCCCAAACGACTTCGCCTGGGTTTGGCCCAGGACTAGGCCCAGGCCTGCGTGCGACTAAGGGAAATGGCCGGCCCCACGACTTGAGACGACAATCCATCCACCGGCCCGCTCGAACGACTTGTCTGCCTTCCTGGAATCTGGCCTAGGCCCGCGAATCCACCCAGCGCCCTGCTGGGAAAGCCCACCCAAACCGTCCATGTCGCCGCCCCGGCCGGCGGAAAGCGACGGGCCGCCGGCCCCCCTCCCGCCCCACCGCCGGCCGAGGGAATTCAGGGTAATCCATCCATTCTACGCGACCTCGCCGGCCATGTCTGGGATGGACCGAGTTAGTCAATGGAGGAGGAGGAGGAGGAGAGCGGGGTGCGGCGATGGCTCGTCGACGTCACCCGCTGGCGCCCGTCGCCGGCCGAATTCGACGCAGCGGCCACCCTCCTGCCCCCGCACGAGCGACCTGCCATCGCCAGGTAATGTATTCATTCCAGCGCTAAGCTCGTGAACTTGCCCCCTCCATCCCTCTCATGCTCGTGGCTACTGCACGCGGCGGCGGTACGGTGCCTGAATGCCTGATGCGTGTTCTTCAGGCCTTGTCGCCTGTTTGCCTCTGCAAGAAAGAATTTCTCCACTGCCTGATGCTCCATCCATATCATATACCGAGATGATAGCTAACGCTTGACATCAAATTTAAGCTTCTCGATGTCCTGCGCCTGCAGGTTCGTCAAGGATGATGACAGGAAACGTGCGCTCGTCAGTCGCCTGCTCCAGTACTCACTTGTGCACCATGTTCTCGGCGTCCCGTTGCACCAGATCAACATACGCCGCACACTAGAAGGAAAACCATACCTGGTACTGGTTCCCTCGCTCTCGCTCTGTTTTTTTCCCCCTGAATTGTTGAAACGACGGCTGGTTCTTCAGTTCGTTGTACATTTGTGTGCCACTCCCACAAGCTACACCAAACAATCCAACATTTCGGTCCGGCTGCGGACATTCTGTCATTCACCCTTCTTCGATTGAGTGAGCTATCTTTACAGGAGAACAAAATTTCACCCTTACCAAACTTCAACTTCAACACCTCCCATCAGGGAGACTACGTCGGCATAGCGTCTGAACCTCTTTTCCTCGTTGGCCTGGACATCGCATCCATCTCCATGCCCCAAGGAGAAACTGTAAACGAGTTCGTCAGCAACTTCTCTTCATACCTCACAGACCATGAGTGGAGCTGTATTATTCGTGCTGGCAGTCCCAGTCAAGTGTTAGCAGAGTTCTACAGGTATATAACATTTCTTACAGGGGTTTCTTGACACCCGATGGGTACATTCAGTATCAGCATTCCTGTTGTAGAATACTGCATCATTTTCTGTTCAAAGTCAAAACTTGAATTGTTAAAGTCCACCGAGTGTGTTTACTGTTGTTTTTTGCTAAGGTCTGTCATCAACTTGAATTCTTAAGTTCTGACACGGCCTGGAATAATCGGCATGCTACCTATGTATACCAACCAAGCATCTGTACTCCTGTGTCGATTCCAGAATGCCTGCATATTATTTGCCAATAATGCACGTCTCTCACACAGCTTCTCACTTATAGTCAGTTAAATTACGTCTGAAAGGCTGAAGGGAAAGTTCTTTTGTCTATCTTCAGGAAAAAAAAGTATATTTTCTGAAATGTGTATCAGTGCTATCTGCTAAGCATAAAGTTGAATCTTGTCAACGTTTTGGTTCAGATTATTAACTTATGAAGTTGAAATCATGTCAATGTTCAGTTACGTTCTATTTCTTTTGTAGGTACTGGTGTCTTAAAGAATCATTTGTTAAAGCCATAGGTGCTGGCGTTGGATTTGGTTTGCATAGATTGGAATTCCAGCATCAAAACTGGACCAATATTTCTATCCGTATCGATGGTGTCCTGTCTAGGAGGTGGAGATTTTCGCTTTTGAAGCTTGATGAAATGCATTTGGTATGTATGGATTGTTGGTATCATCTAATTCCCATTAACTCCCATAAACAGGAGTCTAGTTCCTGTTCTACTTATGACTGTCTATTTATTTACCTTCACCAATCTTGCAGGCATCTATAGCAAAAGGGCATCCAGAGGATGCTGTAAACAGCTACAAGAGAACACTGTCCAATGTGGCCACTGCGGTTGGGGAGGAACAATTGCAAGCTACACTGGAGATTCTAGAAGAGGCATTCACGTCATGGACAGTGGAACAACTTATACAATTTCTAATGTATAGTCGGCACTCCTAAAATCTGCAGAAGTACCAAATGAAGATATCACTTCTGGACCCCTAAGTCCTAACATATAACCACACGATTTCGTAGAAAAGCCTTATTTTGCATGCTCGATATCAAGTTTTAAAAGAAAATATATTAGTACTGTTACAGTATATGAATGTTTGAAGTGTTTGATTGTGGGATTTTTGTGAGGAAAGTGTTTGGCTGGCAAATTTTGCACAAGTACAAATATCAACTAGATGTCTTAATGAGAATTCGTAAGTATATAGCTTTGGTTTATCAAGCAATATCAGAATTCATGTAACAAAATGCCCCAAAAAAAAGGTACTTCCCTACAAGTCTACAACCAGCTTTGCTTCAAGTTTTGTGCAGTAGTTTCTTGATGATAGTAGAAGCATACTTAAGATCTGTGCAAGTATGATCAAGGGGCATGCAAATCACCAGATATTGAAGAAGTTAACAGTAATGTAATCTGACATTATAGAAGAACAGTAGCAAGATTGATAGCATGGTAAGGAATGCAGGATTTGTTACTTAGAAGAAATAATAGCTTACCAAGTATGAGTAAGAAGAATAACTATAAATCATTGTGAATGCTAAATCATTGGGAAAATAGTTTAGCATTCACAATGATTTATAGCATAACATTGTTAGATTATCTATTATAGTGTACCATTGCGAAGGTAGCTTTCAAGAGCATGGCCATTATCAGACTTATTATCAAAGCTGTACTGACCAATAGTAACAGCAAATTGAGGTTCAAATAGTCGGAACATGAAAAGTTAAAATTTCATAATTGTAGGTTTTTTATTTTACAGCAGAATGAAGAACAAACATAGTTTCTTTGATATCTTGTTCTTGCTGTTACAAATTAAACTGCAAGTGAAGCAGGAGCGTTAGACATTATCAATACAACATCGCAGAGCTCAGAGGCTCATACAGAAGCGAAAGATCAAACTACTCTGGACTTCAAGATGTACATTGTATATCCATTGACCCCGTTTGCATTGACAAGTTTACTAGGTCAATGTATATTTGGAATAAAAAGTGGCAGGTAAAGACTGCCCAAGAATATATTCTTTTCAGTTTCACATAAGCATATCTTTACATTTTACATTGACTGATTAGGATATTTTCACAAAAAAACATTGTAGCCGTCCCATATAACTGAAACAATGGAAAGTTAAATTCCATTGGTATAAATTTATTTTTTACAGTTGGATGAAAAACAAGCATTCTTTCTTTGATATCTTGTTAGATGATATTGCCAATACAACATTGTAGAGCTGACTGCAGGTTCATACAAAGTGGAAAAGTCAAACTCTTCTAGACATGTACGTACGTTGTGTAGCCTTTGACCCCGTTTGACAAGCTCACTTGCTCAAACGCATATTTGGAATATAAAGTGCCACGTATAAAAAAATGCCTATTTTTTTCAGTTACCAAAGCAGTTCTTTCATTTTACTATGACTGATTAGGACACTTTCACACCAAAAAAAAACATTGGACCTCTCTCACACACTTCCTTTATGGTAGTAGTACAGTTTCTCTCATGCAATCTACCGAATCCAAAATCAAGACAGCAAACCCAATTATAACTATCCTAATAACAAACTAAAAACCTTCCCTGAGAAACGGAAGACACCAAACGAAATCCTTGCACAATCCCACATTGGCAGCGGCCCATACTACTGTTGACGACCACCAGCGGACGAAGAGTCGTCCTCCGTCGTCGTGCTGGAGCACGGTTGCTCCGATGGCGCTTGTTGCACTTGCGGACTGATGTCAATGCCAAAGAGACGCACTACTCTGGCAGGCCCTGCCGGCGCAGGCGACGGCGCCTCCTCCGTCTTGATCGACAGCGCAAGCGAAAGTCCCGGCGGCGGCGGCGCCGCGACGCCGTCCACGGCGAGCCCGAGCGCGAGCCCCCTGATCTTCTTCTTCTTGTTCTTCCTGCAGGGCACGATGGGCGGGCCGGTGTAGTGGACCCTCATGTGGCCGCCGAGCGCGACCCCCGTGGCGAACACCTTGTGGCACTTGCGGCACTCGTGCGGCGCCTCCGCGCCGCGGCCGCGGCGGAGCACTTCGAGGAACGCGCCGCCGTCCTCGGGCGCCATCCCGGCGGCCGCGGCCGCGGCCTCCGCCTCCCGCCGCTTGTTCCTGTGGCCCGCCGCGTGGCCGCCCAGGGCCTGGTTCGTCGTGTACGACTTGCCGCACTCCTTGCAGGTGTACTCGCGCCTAGGTGGGTGATCAGCAGCGGCGGCGGCGGCGGCGGCGCCCTGGGGGGCGAGTTGAACGTGCTCGTGATGCTCTGCAGGCGGCGGCGCGGCGGCCTGATTGGCGAGTTGAGCGAGATGAAGTAGTAGTGCTGGTGGCGGTGGTGGCGCAGTCGGCTGGTGAACGACGACGACGGCCTGGACCTGCGGGGGCACAGCCGCCGCCTCCGCGGCGGCTGGTTTGCCCCCTGTCCAGCCTCGCTTGCCGGTGGCGGCCCAGCCGCCATCGATCGCCGCCACGGCGCGCTTGGGCTGGGTCGTCGTCATGAAGACGGACGCGGGGCTGCTGGGGTTGGCGTCGTGGTCGCTGATTGTCCTCCCTTCGGATTCGCTCGAGGCCGGCGTGGGGGACGGCAGGGCGTCGCCTCGGCCCAAAGCCAGGACCTCCTCCAGGGTGAGGTCGCTGCGCTTGTGGCTGTGCGGCGGCGGATGGGCACGGGCCTCGTCGTCCTCGCGGCGGGAGCGGTGGAGCGGGTAGCGGCCGCGGGCGTCGTCGTCGGTGTCGGAGGACTCGTCGCCGCCGGGGACGAACTGGCCCTCCTCTAGGTCATCATCATCGGGCATGCGGCGGGGAGGGGGAGAAGAGGAGGAGGCCATCGGCGGCGCACGCACGCAGTGGCAGCGATAGAGAGAAAGGCTGCGGCGCTGCGCTCCTCTTGTGGGGTGGAAGATGAAGAGCGGCGGCGGCAGTGCGGTGGGATTATATGGCGGCGGAAAAGTAGGGTTGGGTTGGGTTGCGTTGCGCGCCTCGGAGAGGAGATTGCGCGGCAAGTCAAGTAAGCTTGCAAGTCGAGTCGAGTCACGAGTGGGACGCGGACTCTCGCTCTGCTCATGATCCAGAAACGTAACCGACTAGCGCGGATTACCGGATTCACTTCTCCTCTCCTCCCAAACATGGTAACTGAATCACCACCGATCATGCATATCGATCTGCAGATATGTCTCACACGGTGCCATCTGCCATATTGATGAAATCTCCGAATCCTCAGGATGGGAATGGGCCGGCCCGGCTCTGGCCTTGGACCCGGCCCGGTCAATTTTAGAGAGCCATGGGCCGATCCAATTTAGTCTTTAGCTACGGCCTTATGACCCAATGGGTAATGTGGGTCGGCCTCGTTCACCCTTTAGACTATGCTTAAGCAAACAATTGAATAAATTTTGGCCATGTTGCTACTTGACAATTGCTAAATTATAAAAAGAAAAATAATTGTGTTGCTATAATACTACCGGTAATTACGTGGAAAAAAAGGAAAAAAAAATATTATACATATGCTGCTGGCCATCAACATGAAAAAAAAATTATTCAACCAACATCTTGTATGCACCCATAGATTTTTAGATAATGGATAATGAATTACCCGGCCTTGACCAAAACGGCTACGGCCAAACAAAAATAAAAAAATTACATCTCATCATGGGGTCAAGTAGTCCTACACGACCACCAAGATCGCTATAACACGTTTACCAGACCTTACAAAGAACTGAAAACGCTGGACACCAACCACCATTGATGCTTCTTCGAAGGCAACAACACGAAGACTTGGTGCAGATACTGCTAACCAACCTCCGAACTGTTACGTCATCCAATGCCTCCTTCGCCCTGCGCTGAATACCGAACATACTGTCCACACGGGGGAACTGCCCGGCCTTGACAACCAAGAACTTCGACGATGAGCCTGCACTGCCGCCGCCGGCCTGGAGAAACCAGGCTAGGTTTTCACCCAGTTATTGATTTACCACGGCCGCAACAGGGGACGGTCTGACAAACGACTTCAGCAGCGCCTTCAACAAGGTTTGTGTCACAGACACATCACAGCCACCGGTCCGGCACAACATGCTAGACAAGGATTTCCCCCAGATCGCCGCCATCACCGTCACCACAGTATGCACCCATAGATAGAGATGCAAAGTTAATTTTTACGTGCGAAATGGCATATGGATGTAAATTGCGTGAGATTTTTGAGTCGGCCCTATCATACCCATTGGGTCGGTAGGGTCCGGCTCTATTGGCCCATTTTTTGTTTGAGGTCGACCCGTACGACCCATTAACCTTGTTTTTATGGGCCGGGCCAACTACCCCATGGGTCGACCCGGCCCATTCCCATCCGGACCGAATCCTCTTCCAAACATATACGGTAGTACGCTCTACGGAGTATCTGTTACGCCTAACGTGATATCCAGATCAGAAACGATACCTAGCTATATATGGGGTATTGCGCGCGGCAAGTCAAGTAAGCAAGTCGAGTGGGGCGTGTGGACTCTCTCATCTACTGTAACCGACCTGGATTCACTCGTCTCCTCTTCCAAACAAACATATATGGTAACCGAATCATCACTTACACCTTGGCATCATATCTAACCCGATTTCAACTGAAACCATTGTTATACGCGGAGAGATAGCGGACGTACAGCTGTGTTCATCAAGTGACAATCGACAGATCATGCAAGGTGAGCAAGTATTCCCACTATGGCACAACACAGGGTGTACGTATACCTTTTAATCTAGGGACATGCATGTATTCTCATGCCTATATTATAGCCGCTTGTGCTAGTGTGACAGTTTCGAACATTTATTGCCATCTTTATTTGGAACATGTACTCATCCATACCATACAAACGTATAAACAGAGGAAGCAAACCAAACATGCCTTGCTACCATATACAAGTTGAAGATTCAAAATTTAACTTGCTTTTGACATGTTACATTTGTTTGACTTGTAATGACACTAATACAAATTAGATTTGGCTTCACTCACGATCAAAGAAGAGGGAACAAAGGACATCTTCATGGATTTGGATGCCCTCTTAGGGTTGCATTGCGCATCAAGTAAGCAGGAAAAGTCGAGTGGAATGTGGACTCCAACAGTTAGTAGCATGATTTCTCACACGTGTTCAGGAAGGCCCACGACTCCGCCTCTGTCCTGTAATGTGGGCTGGGCCCATTTCTTCGCTTCCCCCAACAGTCAACAGACGACATAGGCCTTCCTTGTCCAGGCCCACCCATCTCATCGATGATGATGTCACTCACAGCGACACAGGACGACGACGCCGTCAACGCCGCGGCCGCTGCCCCGCCGGCGGAATAATCTAGGGAGCATCACCGCCGGCAGCGGCACAACTGTTGGCTGTGCCTAGGATTGGGGAACGATGGAGGAGGAGGAGGCCGGGGTGCGGCGGTGGCTCGTCGACATCACCCGCTGGCGCCCCTCCCCCGCCCAATTTGATGCCGCAGCCGCCCTCCTTCCCTCGCACGAGCGCCCCTCCATCGCCAGGTAACTCAACTGCTGCTCACACAAACTGCCCCTGTTGGTTTTGATTTCGTCAGACCTTACAAAACCAGCAGTACTAGAATGACAGAGTTGACTTTATGAAATCCATAGTACAACTTTAGAATTCCAAGAGTCGTCCCCCTCAAAAGGGGTGCATGGACCTCCTTTTATAGGGGTACCAGCGTTGTACAAAGTACACATTTGCCCTCCCAACGGGGCCTACCTCAACACTATTGCATGAGTTGACTAATTGATACCTACCGGGGATAAAAAAGACATTTCATATACATGACGTGTGCCATTTGACTACTGTCTAAAGTTTACATGACACGGCTCGAGTTTGTTTTACACAATGTATAATCGAAAAGCCTTCAAGATCTTTAGGCCCCACTCCTCGGAGTCATGATCGAAGGTGTCGCTGGGGTTAATGAATCGCCCACAAACTCCTCCTGACCTTCGTTGCTTTAGCTTTTCTCATGCGTTGACTTCCGGCTTGAGCTTTACCTTCGTGACCTGGCGCGGCCCTACCTTTATGCTTAACCATTTATGGCTCGAAGGTTGCTCCAGCCGTTTCTTTGTACTGCCAATCTTGTCATCACCTTCGACAAATGAAGCGTCGACTCCGTTTTATGGAGTCTTTGCCTTTGATACTGCCGAGACTCTATCGAAGGTGAAGCCTCCCTGAGATTCGTGCTTCCATATTCGAATTGGCCTGTCGTTCAATGGTGTTTTGGTACTCGAAGATCACCTTAGCCATTTCTTTGTGCTCTGAATCTTGTCATGACCTTCGATGCACGTAGAATTGGTCTTGGCTTGTAGATTATTGACTTTTGGTGACGCCGTAATTCTGTCGGAGGTGAGGCCTTTCTGAAATTCGACCCCCAACAGAAGCCTCTCGATTGTTCGGATCGAAATCCGGGCCGTTACAATCGTTCCTCTTAGAATTTCAACATTCTGGCGAAGGTCGTCACCTCCGAACAATTGTTACGGCCTTTCGATTTTTGACCATTGGACCTAAGGTCTTCCCCCTGCCTATATAAAGGTGGGGACGGTAGAAAGATTTTCTTTCTACCCCTCTGACAGCGACCCCTCGGCAATCACTTTTTTCGTTCCTCCAAAATCACGCCCCGACCTTCGTTGCTTCGGTTTCCGAGCGTGTCTCCTTTGTTCGCCTCGTGTCTCTCGTCCATTATCCACTTTCCAGGTTAACCCGCTACCTTTTATTTGTTTCTTTCGTACTGTTAATTTTGCCTGGTCGTTTTTTTTTGACCCTGGATCTACTGTTTCCTCTCCTCGGTCCCCATTTCAGACTGGCGCGCGTCATGCAAACCGCTCGCGAGATGACCGCCGAAGAAATCGCTGCTCGCGACGCAGCTGCTGCTGCTCAGGCACTTGCTGCTCTTGGGGATCAGGGCGCGCCCGCCGATCCTGCTGCCGGCGTTGATGAGGGCGCAGTGGAGGAGCCAGTTGTTTCTCGCAAAGCTGGCGGCTCTGAATCTGGAGATGCCCGCGACGAAGGTACCTCTCAGAAGGACGCCATGGAGATTGACCAGGAAAGCGAAGATCTCTCGCTTGTTCATGCTGATGTTGGTGACTTGATTCCAGGTAAACGTGTCTACGACAAAACCACTCGGTTTGGAGCTTCCTTAGTTTCTGCTACTACTATTGGCTTTTACGAGAGCAAGGGTTACATTCGAGTGGGACAAGGCCGCTGTCCTGGTTCTGAAGAGTATCCTACTCCTCAAGCGCACGAAGCTGTCGTCTTTCGGGATTTTTTTATTGTTGGCTTGAGGTTTCCCTGTGATCCCCTGGTTGGCGCTATCCTTAAGCGCTTTCAAGTTTGTCTGCACCAACTTACTCCCAATGGTATCATTCAATTGGTCAAGTACTTCTACGCTATGCGGAGTCAAGATGTTGAAGTTGACGTCGACGCTTTCTGTCGTCTTTATGAGATTCATCATCAGATGAAGAAAATCACTTTTCCTGGAGATCCCGAGACCTATGATGCCCAGTTTGGGTGTCTTACTTTCAGGGCTCGCCGAGCCAACAGGTTTAATGCGAAGCTTCAGTTGGTGCCCTCCCAGAAGAACAAGTGGGAGAATGACTGGCATCGGTATTGGTTTTACGTGAGCCTTCCCGGAGGTCCTGGAGATTTTGATGCTGCCGACCTTCGGACACATTATGAGCTACATAGCAAGCCGGAGCTCCTAACTGTCGCTCACTCTCCTTCGTTCAATATCACTCCACATTTTGAGAGGAATTTGGCTGCCTTTAGGGTCATAGTGGCCTTGTGCACCGGTCGGGATCTTTACGAGGAAATGATTGCCGCTGATGTATTTCCCTTGGCGCCGGGTTGGAGACCTTCTGGCTTTAGGAAGCTCACCATTACTGGTTTGGGTGAGTTCATAGCGCCTGTCTTTGCGCGAAGGAAGCCGGATAATCAATCAGATGGAGTTTTTGTTGAGGAGGTCGAACGCAAGGTAAACGATATACTTGGCTATTACACTCGGGAAGAGCACAAGGCTGCGGAGCAAATCCTTTGCCATAATGGGCGATTGAACCGTGTTTTTGAGGAAATGGGAATTCGGTATGATCCTCGCCCTGCGCCAGTGAAAGCTACCAAGCGCTATCAACGTGTTGTCCAGCCTGGGACTGAACCGGTTGGAGCGCCCTCCAAGAAAGCTGTTGTGAAGGTGAAAGCCGCAGAGAAGCGAAAACGTGAAGCTTTGACTGATTTCAGCACTAAGCGATTAAAGGTCGTTATTTGTAAGGAGACTTTTCAATCAGATGCAGCCGTTCCGCATCGCGTGGCTACTGTCGAAGGTTCTTCTTCGGCTGCCGATGCTTCAAAACTCCCGGCAGTGGCTTCGACTGCTTTTCCTGGCGATCTAAACCAAGGAGGAAGCGGCGAAGGTGCTACAATTGGTCAGAGGTGTTCTGTTGCTGATGTAGTCCTTGCGGACTTGGATCTTGGGGAAACTTATGTTGCTGATTGGCCAAATTTTGGTCTCCATGATGATACCCGTCCTCCTGTTAACCTTCGTATTGGAGACATCTTTGAAGAAGAGGAGGAGATTGAATATGATGACTTGTTTACCCCTCGTGGAAGCCCCCACCCTCGCGCTGAAGCTGATGCGCCGGTTGGTCAAGACTTGGGGACGAGTGCTGTCAATCCTAACACGCAGGGCCTACTGCTAATGTCACCGAAGCTGCTGCGCAGTCTCTTGTTGATGTTTCCAGTGCAAGTCGACCCGAGGCTCAAGTGATAGGTGAGTCAATACCACTACCTACTGCTGTGCCACTGCCTCCTTTGCCAGCCTATAATTTCTTTAGTAATGTGGAACAATTCCGGGGCTCCTCTTCTGACGTTGATATTATTGGTACTAGAGGCGATTCTTCTTGTAGTTCTAACGGGTCTTGCCTATATCCTCGTTTGCCTCCTTTACCTGTGGAGAGTGGCTCTTGATCTGAACTTGCACTGTTTTGCACAGGTGACTCGTCTGAAATGCGGGTCGATGCTCCTCCTGGCGATCAACCACCCGAGACAGAACTTGGCCGGGATGTGGTTATCTCTCCCCGGGTCGAAGGTGCCTCCGTTGCTCGCCCGGGTCCAAGCGATGTGGCCGGAGCTTCGCATGCGCCCGGCCGACCAGACAGCCCTACCTCTTCGTCAGGTCGCTCTCTTGATCTTTATGACCATTTGGCGGATTATTCGGCGTACCTATGGTCTTCTATTAGGGAGAGTAATCCTGATATCTATGCTCGCTTCATAGATTATGAGGGTGAGATGGAGAAGCTCCATCTCGATGTGGTCAAGCACGCTTTCCGGGTAATTCCTCTGTCTGTTTAACTCCAACATGGCTTTTGACTCGTTTCCGAGAGCCTTTGTAACTCTGCTTTCTTACTCTTTGTTAGACTTTTGCCGGCATACGTATTGTTGACAAGAAACTCATTGCTCGGGAAAAAATCGTTCGGAACGTTACTGAAGCGTATGACCGGATGAAGCTCGAACAAACTGAGCTCCAGGCTGACAATGAAAAACTGAAGGAGAACTTCCATGAAGCTGTTCAAATTCAAGAAGAGATGGAAAAAGAGCTTGCTGACCATCGGCATCGTGAGGAGGAATTGAATCAGCAGCTTATTACCGCAAAGCGTCAAGCACAGGAGGCTGAAGACTTGCGGAAGCGCAATGAAGAGCTAGAATTAAAGGCACAACAGGTTGCTGTTCTTGAAAAACGGAAGCTTGATCTCGAAGCTGAGGTTCTTGCCCTTCGTGAGCAAGCTACCAACGACGCTTCCCTTGTGTCATCCCTGAAGGACGAATTGAAGATCTCCCAGGCATTGGCTTCCTCCAAACAGAAAGAGAACACTGAGCTTCAAGAAGAAATTAAAGTGTTGAAATCCGCCATGGACCGCTCCCGCACTTTGGTGGCTGAACGCGGTCTTCAAGTTTATCGATGCTACCAAGAAACTCTTCGTCAGTTCGGAGCTGAACCCCTCTCTTTTCCCGAAGGTGGCGGTGAAGCTCGATTCTTTGACTGGCTGGACGCGGAGTTTAAGTCTTTGTCTGGCGTCATGGTTGGTATTGGAGATCATGCCGCCAATACTATTTGTGCAAACTTATTGTCAATGCTTGAAAAGGAGGGTTGCCTTCATTTCAAGACCTTTGGTAAGGGTTATCGCTTCGGCGCTGCTGAATCTCCCGAAGACAATTCCGCACTAGTCAAGGCTACCAGGCAAATTTTCATGCGCCAGTTTTGGCAATCTTTGGGTCGCGAAGCTGCGCGTCGCTCGGCGGTTGATAGTCTGAACAAGGTATTTTCCCCTCGTCTGTGACTTGTGGTTCTTTCCCTTCTTACTAAACATTAGTCTTTTGTGGACAGAAAGAACTTCGTTTGGCTCGCGAGGAACAAGCTCGCAAAGAAGCTGTTGGCGTTGCCGCTGCTGGTCGAGGCGCTGGAGCTGCTGCACCCGGCGGATCGTCCTCACGACCGAAGGTGGATGACCCGCAAGGACGTTAATCTCTCTTGTAATAGTGTAGCTTGACTGATCGGTTTGGTGGTTTGCTATGTGAGACTGATCTGTGTCAACTTTAATTGCGCAGGCTCGTGCTGAAGAGCCTGCGCACCCTTGTAATTCCTCGTACTATTCGCAATGGGCAACTGTGTGTTAAGGGTACAACTTTGGTTGCCTATCGCCGACGCTTTCCCGGAGTCGGCTTCCCTGAATTTTGGAATTACTGCTGCCGGTTGTTTTCGAACGAGTCTTATGTCATCGATCAAAGCTTTAGAACCGTTCGAACCCGAACGAAGGTTCCTGTTCTTCCCTTGGACATTCAAACCGAAGTTTGCGAAGGCCGACAAGACTTCGATGATTTTCATTACGTTTATAACCTTCGGCGCAACGTTCATGATCGCGCTTATGTACTTGAGGTTTCTTTTTGAATCTTCGGCTCGGCATGTGTGACCGCGCTTGTGTAATTGTACTCAAACTCGTGCTTGATGCTATGTTTATTGTTGTATTGCCCTACGCCTGTTGACATGTGCTGGTGCAAGAAACTTGCAACTTTTTAGCAAGCTGTGAAAAACCCCGCGATTCGAAGCTTATCATGCTTTTCATTTGCTTGAACTTTTTGTAAGATGGCTTCGAACGTGTTTGAGCCGTAGCCTCTGGCACTTTTTGCCGAGCTTTGTTCGCGAGCTCTCATTTCTTAGCTTTGAAAAGTGTCAACTCCCCTTTCCTAGCGCGGTGAATCAAAATATGCGACTCGAAGCTTAGCCTAAGCTTCTTTTACTTGAATTTTACGCTGCTTAGCTTCGAGTGCGTTAATGACGTTGCTAGGTCACATCCTCTGGCGCTTTTTGCCGGGCTCATTTTGTTCGCGAGCTCTTGTTTGAGCTTTGAAAAGCGTCACCTCCCATTTCCTAGCGAGGTGAATCAAAATATGCAGCTCGAAGCTTAGCCTAAGCTTTTTTTACTTGCATTTTACACTGCTTAGCTTCGAGTGCATTAGTGACGTTGCTAGGTCACAGCCTCTGGCGCTTTTTGCCGGGCTTATTTTGTTCGCGAGCTCTTGTTTGAGCTTTGAAAAGCGTCACCTCCCATTTCCTAGCGAGGTGAATCAAAATATGCAGCTCGAAGCTTAGCCTAAGCTTCTTTTACTTGCATTTTACGCTGCTAAGCTTCGAGTGCGTTAGTGACGTTGCTAGGTCACAGCCTCTGGCGCTTTTTGCCGGGCTTGTTTTGGTCGCGGGCTCTTGTTTGAGCTTTAGGTGTGATTTATTAAGTTTGATCAATTTTGCCTTGGCGATCTCTGATCGAACTTGGCGCTTTTTGTCGAATCTGCGGCCTTTCTCAAAGGTTGCTTTTTCGGCCATGAGACCTTTCTTTGGGGAATCACTTGCTTTATAACTTAGCATACTTACAAAGGTGCCCGCCTCATTAAAAACCTCACCCCCTTCATGGGGTTTCCCCTATGAGGAAAAGAGTACGAGACCCAAATTTCAAAAGAAAAAGAAACTCTACAACATTTCGTTATCTTTTACACATAGAATCTCCTGAGACTGTCCATGTTCCAGGAATGTGGTAACTCTTTGCCTTCTTCGTCTATTAAGTAGAAAGAACCTGGTCTGTTGGTCCTACTGACTAGGAAGGGACCTTCCCAGTTTTCTTGTAGCTTTCCACTTTTTCCTGCCTTCAATTTTAAGACGAAGTCTCCCATAGCGATGTCCTTCCCTTCGAGTGCATTAGTGACGTTGCTAGGTCACAGCCTCTGGCGCTTTTTGCCGGGCTTATTTTGTTCGCGAGCTCTTGTTTGAGCTTTGAAAAGCGTCACCTCCCTCTTTCTAGCGAGGTAAAGCAAAATAAGCGACTCGAAGCTTAGCCTGAATTTCTTTTACTTGAATTTTACGCTGCTTAGCTTCGAGTGCGTTAGTGACGTTGCTAAGTCACAGCCTCTGGCACTTTTTGCCGGGCTTGTTTTGCTTGCGAGCTCTTTTCTGAGCTTTGAAAAGCATCACCTCCCTCATTCTAGCGAGGTAAAGCAAAATAAGCGACTCGAAGCTTAGCCTGAATTTTTTTTACTTGCATTTTACACTGCTTAGCTTCGAGTGCATTAGTGACGTTGCTAGGTCACAGCCTCTGGCGCTTTTTGCCGGGCTTGTTTTGGTCGCGGGCTCTTGTTTGAGCTTTAGGTGTGATTTATTAAGTTTGATCAATTTTGCCTTGGCGATCTCTGATCGAACTTGGCGCTTTTTGTCGAATCTGCGGCCTTTCTCAAAGGTTGCTTTTTCGGCCATGAGACCTTTCTTTGGGGAATCACTTGCTTTATAACTTAGCATACTTACAAAGGTGCCCGCCTCATTAAAAACCTCACCCCCTTCATGGGGTTTCCCCTATGAGGAAAAGAGTACGAGACCCAAATTTCAAAAGAAAAAGAAACTCTACAACATTTCGTTATCTTTTACACATAGAATCTCCTGAGACTGTCCATGTTCCAGGAATGTGGTAACTCTTTGCCTTCTTCGTCTATTAAGTAGAAAGAACCTGGTCTGTTGGTCCTACTGACTAGGAAGGGACCTTCCCAGTTTTCTTGTAGCTTTCCACTTTTTCCTGCCTTCAATTTTAAGACGAAGTCTCCCATAGCGATGTCCTTCCTAACTACCTTCTTGTCTCTCCATTTCTTAGTCTCTTGCTGATACTTGTTTAAGTTATTTGCCGCCGTAAGCCTTTCTTCTTCGGCTAAATCCTTGTCCACACTTTCGCTGTTTTGGCTTTGCCTTCCCGTTGTTCTGCTACTCCTGAATCGTAACTCTTCCGGGGTCATCGCTTCTTCTCCGTACAGTAACTTGAATGGTGTGAACTGTGTGGTTCGGGATTTTGTTGTGTTATGCGACCATATGACTTTTGCCAGCTCTTCCACCCATTTGCTCTTTTTAAGCTCTACCAGCCTTTTCTTGACACCTTCGAGGATGATGCCATTTGCTCTTTCTACTTCCCCGTTTGACTGAGGGTGATAAACGGACGCAAACTTCACCTTAGTGCCAATAGAGTAGCAGAATTCTTTGAACACTTCGCTATCGAACTGTCTGCCGTTGTCTACTGTGATCTCCCTTGGCACGCCAAAGCGGCAAATGATGTTTTGCCAGAAAAACTTCTTAATTGTCTCCGCTGTGATGTTTACCAGTGGTTTTGCTTCTATCCACTTGGTGAAATATTCCACCGCTACCACTGCGTACTTGTAATTGCCTTGAGCTGTTGGCATTGGACCTATGATATCAATGCCCCACCTTTGCAAGGGCCATGTTGGTGAGATTAGTTGAGTTGTTGCTCCGGGTGCTCTTTGTTGCTTTGCAAACTTTTGGCAAGCTTCGCAGGTCTTAACTACTTGCTGAGCATCCTTTAATGCTGAAGGCCAATAGAATCCCTGCCTGAAGGCCTTTCCTGCTAAAGCTCTTGGGCCGATGTGAGATCCGCAGCACCAACTGTGAATTTCTTTTAATAACTCTATGCCTTCGTCAAATGCAATGCACTTCAGCAATGGGGCCGTGACGCCCATTTTGAATAATTCATCCCCCACTAAGCTATAGCTTCGACATCTTTGTTCCATTCTTTTGGTTTCTGAGTTTGACTCGGGCTCGCCTGTTCCCTTGAGAAATGCGATTATTGGGGCTCTCCAATCTTCTCCGTGTACAGCGAATATCCATGAAACTCTGCTTGTCTTCTCCTTGACTGAGGGTGCTTTTAACGTTTCGAAAAAAACATCCGGCGGTAGCTTCTCTTTTCTTGCTGCTGCTTTAGCTAAGGCGTCGGCTTCTCCGTTTTGACTTCTTGGCCAAAACTCAACTGTGTAGCCTTTGAATTGTTTTTCCATTCTTCTCACCATTTCCAGGTATTTGATTAGCTCCGGGTTCTTAGCTAAGCTTTCTTTTTCTACTTGATCAGTGCAGACCTTCGCGCCAAGTGCTCTTGCCTTGCGCAACCCTAATAACAATGCCTCGTACTCTGCTACATTGTTTGTGCTCTTGTCCTCTTCCTTGCAAAAGTCAAGGCGAACCGCGTATCGCAGCTTCGCCCCGCTGGGACATGTTACGATTGCTGCTGCACCGGCTCCATCTTTTCCCCAGGCGCCATCGCACGTGATGAGCCATTCCGGTTCTGGCTTTGGTTGCTGTGCAAAGTCTGGTGAAGTCCAATCTGCCACAAAATCGGCCAGGACTTGAGACTTTATCGCTGTCCTTTTCTCGAATGTTACTGGTAAACTGGACATTTCCGCTGCCCACTTCCTGATGCGACTCGGAGCTTCTTTGTTGTTGAATATTTCTTTGAGTGGCTGGTCAGAGAGTACCACCACCTTATGTGCTCCAAAGTAATGGCGTAGCTTCCTCGAGCTCATTACTACTGCATAAGCTATTTTCTCTAATTCTGAGTATGCTTTCTTTGACTCGGTTAATGCTTCTGAAACGAAGTAAACCGGCGATTGGGTTTTAACGCCCTGATTTTCCTTCTCCTGGACCAGTGCTGCGCTTACTGCTGATTTAGTTGCCGCTAGGTAAAGGAATAGAGTTGCGCCGGGGTCCGGAGGTGACATTACTGTCAGATGTTGAAGGTAATCCTTGAGCTCTTGAAATGCTTTCTTCTGCTCCTGGCCCCAGCTAAATTTGTTTGATGCCCTTAGTGTTTTGAAGAAAGGAAGGCTTCGCTCAGCAGATTTTGCAATGAATCTATTCAATGCTGCTATTCTTCCTGTTAGCTTCTATACATCGTTTCTTGTCTTTGGCTCTTCTATGTTAATTAAGGCCTTAACCTTATCTTTGTTGGCTTCTATGCCCTTTATTGATACCAGGCATCCCAACACCTTTCCCTTTTTAACTCCAAAGACACATTTCTCAGGATTCAATTTTAAACCCGCCGCTCTCATGTTAGCGAAGGTCTCTGCCAGATCGGCCACATGCTCTGACCTTGTCTTGCTTTTGACCACAATATCGTCCACATAAGCTAATAGGTTCCTTGGGATTTGATCCTTGAACACTACCTTTGACATTCTGGAGAATGTTGGTCCTGCATTCTTCAAGCCCTCTGGCATTCTCACGAAGCAATACGTCCCCAATGGTGTGATGAAGCCGGTGCATTCTTCGTCTTCCTTTTTCATCCAAATTTGATGATAGCCTGAGAAGCAATCTAATAAAGATAAGATCTCGCTGTTGGCAGCTTCGTCCACCACCCTGTCGATTCTAGGTAGGGGAAAGTCGTCTTTAGGACAGAACTTGTTTAGAATTGTGAAATCTACACACATTCTCCATTTGTCGTTTTTCTTTTTCACAGGTACAGTGTTTGCTAACCATGGAGGGTATTTAACTTCTCTTATGACATGAGCTTCTAGAAGTCTTTGGACTTCGGCCTTTACTGCTGAGACCTTGTCATCTGACATTTTTCTGAGTTTCTGCTTTCTTGGTTTGACATTCTTGTCAATGTTGAGACTATGTTCAATGATGGACCTACTCACACCCTGCAAATCTTTGGATGACCAGGCGAAGACGTCTTTGTTGCTTCGGAGGAATTCCATTAATTTCACCTCTTCTTCTTTTTCTAGATCGGCTCCTATAATGACATGCCTGTCCATGATAGCCGGGTCTAATAATACTCTCTTTGTTTCTTGATTGGGCTGAACCGGGACCTTTTCTCTATCTGTTTTTTCCTCTTGTTTTGGTATTTGGATTTCTGCCTGGTTTAGAGTGTGGACATTTCGGTGCCCAGGGGTTTCCCCTTTTTCAATATTCCGTGCCACCTGTTGGCTTCCAAACACTGTTATTACTCCTTTTGCAGCTGGCATTTTCATGCACAAGTATGGCTGATGTACTGCTGCTTCGAATTTGTTCAAGAATCCTCTCCCAAATATTGCTAGATAAGGAAAGTAAATGTCCACCACATCAAAGGTTATGTATTCCGTTCTTGCATTTGACAAGTCTCCGAAAGAAACCGGTAATTCGATTTTTCCTAGCACTGGAACTCTTTTTCCACCGAAACCGCAGAGAGGATTATCTGCCGGCTGTAGCAAGGCTTGATCTAACTTCATTTCTGCGAAGGTGCCTGCGAAGATGATGTCTGCCGAGCTTCCGGTATCCACCAGTATTCTACCTATTTTCCATCTTGATATATTGGCTTCGATGACCATTGCGTCATTGTGAGGAAAATTAGTGAGCTTTAGATCTTGTTCAGTGAATGTGATTGGTATGTGTGACCATCTTGATCTGATTATTGGGCCTTCGACTGAGATGTTGTTGACACTTCTAAAGTAATCCTGTCTCTGCCTCTTGTTTTCGAACTGTAAAGACGATCCTCCCGAAATGGGCATGATCATTCCTACAGTCGGCAAGCAAGTCGATTGGCTCCCTCTGTCTTCTTCTTTTGGATTTTGCACCCCTGAGCTTCGTTGAAGGTGAGATTCACCATCGGGGGAGCCGACGGTGCCTGGTTGCTTCGTAGAGGGGGTAACTGGGCTGGTTGGTAAGAAAACGTCTGACCATTTCTTGCTGGCAATTGTGCAAAAGATGTTTGCGGACTACTTTGAAAGTTTTGACGAGTCGCCCAATTCACACTTTGACAGATTGAAGGAGCCGTATTCTCCGCCTGAGCTTTTTCAACTGCCATTCTTTCCAGTACCTTTTTGCTTTCTGGACAAAACTTTGTTCCGTGTCCTGCTTCCGCTCCATGAAATATGCAATAATACTTTCTTTCTTGTTGAGGTTGTCTCCCTCTACCCCGGCCTCTGCCTCTACTGAACCTTCCTCCCCTGCCTCCGCTGTTGTCTTTGTCACTGTTCCTCCAGTTTGAAAATTCTTCGCTCGAAGGTAGGGTTGGCTGTATGAAATTCTGGTTGTCGGCGCTGGGAGCTTCGACTTGATAGATTGTTTGTTGGTTCTGTGGAAACCATTTCCGTTGGCTAACGCCTTGCTGATCCCATCGAGTTGCTTGGGGATTACTTTGAGCTTGTCTAGCTCTTCTGGCCTCTTCTGATCTTCTCCTGAAATCTTTGTCGGCTCTGCACCATTTCTCAAAGGCTACATATAACTCATTCATCGAAGCTGGTGGCTCTCTGGCGAAAAAGTTTGCGCAAGGCCCTATCTTGAGACCCTTGATGCAAGCTTCGATTGCTACTTCGTCGGGGACCTTCGGCGCTTGAGCCCTGAGTTGGATGAATCGTTGAAAGTATGCTTGTAACGGTTCTCTATCGCCTTGAACACAGCTGAACAGGTCACTGCTATTGAGGGAACCCCTTTTGATGCCTTTGAAGTTTTCCAAAAATTTGTTTCTGAGATCTTGCCAAGACTGAATGGACAAAGGCTTTAATAAGGAATACCAATTCAACGCGATGCCTTCGCATGCAATAACAAAAGACTTGGCTAGGACTGTGTCATCACCCCCTGTCGAAGCTATAGCCGCTTCGTAAGCCATGAGGAATTGTCTGGCGTCATTGGTGCCATTGAACTTTGGTATTGGGTGCCCTCTGTGTGTGGGAGGCCATGCTGCCAGCTGTAAACACGGCGCTAGAGGGTCGGCCATGTCTATCGGTCTAGATATTATGGTATTTCTGAATGGGTATGTAGTGTCTAGAGCTGTCGGAGTTCCAAACAAGGGTTGTTCTTGATTGTCAAAGGTGTACTTGCTTGAATCTAGTTCTAATTGCTTCTTAGCCATTTCTTGTAGCTCTGCCTGCAGATTTGCCAGTCGTGCCTTTGCTGCTGTGAGCTCTTGCTTGACCGCGGCAGCACGCTGTGCTGCTGAAGCTTCTGTTAACATTCTTGCCTTTTCCTTCTCTAAACGCACTAATTCTTGCTTGGCTAATTCCAACTCCTGATTTTCTTCTTTCTCTGGGCTAGACGTGACTGTGTGTGGAACTGAAATAGCAGCTTTTAGCTTCTTGACTTTTTGTGCTACTATTTGGGCTCTTCTCCTGCTTCTTGAAGCCTCGGATTTGCTGGTGTGAGGACTTGAGTCCAAGATTGCTGGATGCTGAGACCCGAGTGGAGGTAGCTCTGTGTTTTGAAGGGACTCTGAGCTTGTCCCCCCCTTGTCCGAACCAGTGTTACCTCCTGAAGCCATGTGAGTTTTCCTTCGGGCACACACGAGCGGTGGGCGCCAACTGTTGGTTTTGATTTCGTCAGAGCTTACAAAACCAGCAGTACTAGAATGACAGAGTTGACTTTATGAAATCCATAGTACAACTTTAGAATTCCAAGAGTCGTCCCCCTCAAAAGGGGTGCATGGACCTCCTTTTATAGGGGTACCAGCGTTGTACAAAGTACACATTTGCCCTCCCAACGGGGCCTACCTCAACACTATTGCATGAGTTGACTAATTGATATCTCCCGGGGATAAAAAAGACATTTCATATACATGACGTGTGCCATTTGACTACTGTCTAAAGTTTACATGACACGGCTCAAGTTTGCTTTACACAATGTATAATCGAAAATCCTTCAAGATCTTCAGGCCCCACTCCTCGGAGTCATGATCGAAGGTGTCGTTGGGGTTAATGAATCGCCCACAAACTCCTCCTGACCTTCGTTGCTTTAGCTTTTCTCATGCGTTGACTTCCGGCTTGAGCTTTACCTTCGTGACCTGGCGCGGCCCTACCTTTATGCTTAACCGTTTATGGCTCGAAGGTTGCTCCAGCCGTTTCTTTGTACTGCCAATCTTGTCATCACCTTCGACAAATGAAGCGTCGACTCTGTTTTATGGAGTCTTTGCCTTTGATACTGTCGAGACTCTATCGAAGGTGAAGCCTCCCTGAGATTCGTGCTTCCATATTCGAATTGGCCTATCGTTCAATGGTGTTTTGGTACTCGAAGATCACCTTAGCCATTTCTTTGTGCTCTGAATCTTGTCATGACCTTCGATGCACGTAGAATTGGTCTTGGCTTGTAGATTATTGACTTTTGGTGACGCCGTAATTCTGTCGGAGGTGAGGCCTTTCTGAAATTCGACCCCCAACAGAAGCCTCTCGATTGTTCGGATCGAAATCCGGGCCGTTACAATCGTTCCTCTTAGAATTTCAACATTCTGGCGAAGGTCGTCACCTCCGAACAATTGTTACGGCCTTTCGATTTTTGACCATTGGACCTAAGGTCTTCCCCCTGCCTATATAAAGGTGGGGACGGTAGAAAGATTTTCTTTCTACCCCTCTGACAGCGACCCCTCGGCAATCACTTTTTTCGTTCCTCCAAAATCACGCCCCGACCTTCGTTGCTTCGGTTTCCGAGCGTGTCTCCTTTGTTCGCCTCGTGTCTCTCGTCCATTATCCACTTTCCAGGTTAACCCGCTACCTTTTATTTGTTTCTTTCGTACTGTTAATTTTGCCTGGTCGTTTTTTTTTGACCCTGGATCTACTGTTTCCTCTCCTCGGTCCCCATTTCAGACTGGCGCGCGTCATGCAAACCGCTCGCGAGATGACCGCCGAAGAAATCGCTGCTCGCGACGCAGCTGCTGCTGCTCAGGCACTTGCTGCTCTTGGGGATCAGGGCGCGCCCGCCGATCCTGCTGCCGGCGTTGATGAGGGCGCAGTGGAGGAGCCAGTTGTTTCTCGCAAAGCTGGCTGCTCGGAGGCGGGAGATGCGCGCCACAAAGGGACGCGATCAGCACCATCCTGGGCGCGCGTGGAAACTCGCCAAGACCTCGGCGGGCCCCGATACGTGACCTCGGCGCTTCTTCGCCCTGTGGGCTCCACTCCGAGTCTGCGGACGGAGAAGATGTGCGCGGCCAGGAACGCCCGGACCTGGATTACACCGAGTTGCGCAACCGCGAAAGCCTCATCGCCTTCCAGGCCGTTGCGGACTTCTGCCTCACCTGCTCCGACGACTCCAGCGACGGGGAATACGACCCCTCGCGGGAATGCTTCGTCCTCGACGGCGAAGTAGAGTCCGTGGGAGAGGACGAAGAGACGCACGACGAAGCCGGACGCGACGAACCGCAACCGGCACCCGCCGAGCCGGCGAACGAGGCCGCTCTCACACAAGCGCAGCTCGCGCAAGTACAAGAGCTGGAAGCCAAGCTCCAACAGGAGCGCCAGCAGGTACAAGAACTGCGCGCAGCCTTGGAAGCCCAACAGCCCAGGCGGGGCGAACACGCCCGAGCCGCCGGGCGCATAGCTCAAGCGCGCATCCTGGGTGACGGCGACGAAAAGATGGAGGCGTATTGCAACGAGGTTCACCCTGTAAGAACATAAAAACACACTAGCCGCAAAAGAACCGCGTCATCGTCCAAACTCCGCCTCGCTCGAGGGTCGCGAGCCCCCTCGAGCGAGCCAAACATCTCCGCCTCGCTCGAGGGTCGCGAGCCCCCTCGAGTGAGCCAAACAGCTCCGCCTCGCTCGAGGGTCGCGAGCCCCCTCGAGTGAGCCAAACAGCTCCGCCTCGCTCGAGGGTCGCGAGCCCCCTCGAGTGAGCCAAACAGCTCCGCCTCGCTCGAGGGTCGCGAGCCCCCTCGAGTGAGCCAAACAGCTCCGCCTCGCTCGAGGGTCGCGAGCCCCCTCGAGTGAGCCAAACAGCTCCGCCTCGCTCGAGGGTCGCGAGCCCCCTCGAGTGAGCCAAACAGCTCCGCCTCGCTCGAGGGTCGCGAGCCCCCTCGAGTGAGCCAAACAGCTCCGCCTCGCTCGAGGGTCGCGAGCCCCCTCGAGTGAGCCAAACAGCTCCGCCTCGCTCGAGGGTCGCGAGCCCCCTCGAGCAGGCGAAACAAGCTCCGCCTCGCTCGGGGGTAGCGAACCCCCTCGAGCGGGCAAAGCAGCCTCCGCCCGATACACTTCGGCGCACCGCCCGACGAAGGAAATTAATGCCCGCCCCATCAGTCAAGCGCCGAAGTCAAAAGGCAATCTTCCCCCATACCGCGCCAGACATCAACAGTGCCCACTGTTCCACCTGCTCCGGTCACCATCCGCCCTCACCGCCACTGTGAAAGCGCACGCGGCGGTACAGAGCACTGTGCGGACTCTCAGGGGTCAATCCACGCCTCTGTTCCCCCAACTCCCGGTCAGGTGATGGCAAGCGACAGGTCGAGTCCGCCAACTCTCGGCCATCCCCTGGCGAATGAAGCACGCCGCGCCCTGTAGCCGACGACGACGACCAACCCGGGTCCTGTGCTGCCGACTCTCGTCCTTCCTCCACCTGCCCCACCCTCGAGGTCAATCAGCGATGGGCAGCTGGACATGGACTATGACAGCAGTATCCCTCGAAACCGCTACAGGCCAAGCACAGGGACGGCCATGACGCCCGCAGAAGACAGCACTCGACATGAGTCCTCCGCCAGGGTCAAGGACGATGGCAGGCCCGACGCCATGCTCTCCAGTACACCCCCCCCTGTGGCACACCTCACGCATGTACTTGTAAACGCCTCCCCCTCCTTTTCTTTCCTTGGTCTATAAAAGGGAGATCAGGACACACGGGACGGACATCGGACTACATCCCAACACTCGCTCTCAGGGACTTGGAGAAATCTCCTCTCCCGCCTTGCTTGTAGCCCCCCTCTGCAAGCACTCCGGTGCAAGATAGTACAGCGCCCTTGAGCGCATTCTGCTGGACGTACGACCCCCACGGTCGGAACCAGGATAAACACCGCCTCATTGTACTAAGCCCTTGCATCAACCGTCAAGGGACGGGACACAGCGCATTCTGTTCAGGCGCCGGGGATTGACCGACCGATCCCGGCACCGACAGATAGGGAATAAAGTGAGGGACTCGAGTATCTACTATGAGTTTAAACATCCAGCCACTTAAGATATGCTAATACCTGTACAAATCGTCAACACCTATGCTTGGACTCGAGCAAGCTCTTGTGTAGATGGACGGGGATTTGAGCAAACTTTATGCTAGGAATCGTATGTGGTAGATGGAGTGACTGAGGATGGAGGGATACCTTGCGCAGCTGGGGATCTCCGAAGGAATCAATAGTTCAGGCCTGCGTGTGTGACAGAGGATAGGCCTGAAATCAATTAATCCGATGCAAGATCAAAAGAATTAACAGGGTCGAGTGCTCCACCTGATGGATGAGAGGAGATGCGTGCGCGGTGATCCAGAAAGGATTTTGCCAGAGGGAGGGAGGTGCGCTGGGGTGGCCGCAGATCGCCGCATGAGAGCGGTCCGGACGGGGTGCCGCGGCGAGGTGGACCGATCCGCCGCAGAACGGATCCAAAAGGAGGGCGGCAGGGTGCACCTCACCGCCATTCCCGACTGGGCGAGCAGGAAGGCGGTAGAGGCCAGCTCGTCACCGTCGTTGTGTCGCAGGGAAGGAGGGAGTTGAGGGTAGAGAGCTGCGGGCACCTGCTTTCTTCCGCGCGCCCGTCGGAGCGCCGTGGTGGTCGAGCGTTGGGCCGGCGAGAGGGGTAGGGGAAGAGGGAACGGCGGCCGCCGGCCACGAGGTGTAGGATTCGCCGGTCGCCACCTCACCCATGCTGAGCCGAACAAAAAAAAGAAGCCGGGCGCAATGGAACCGCCGCTTTTCGGTTTCCAGATCCATTTTATTCGGACCTACGGATGAACGAAGCAAGGCAACCAGACGCGGTGGGAACCCGGTTGGCCTGACTCGGGTACGGATTACCGTATCTCTGCCTAATTATAAAGCAAGTCATAAATTTATAGAAAACTGTTAATATTTTTGTGAATTAATCCACCATCTTAAGACCTCCTGAAAATCAATCCATACCGGCACCATCTCCCAGCCCGTTCCGCCTCCGAGTTCGGCTGGCCTACCCTGTTGTGTCTCTTGGCATGCCGAATTTGCAGCTCCACCACGTGTGCCACGTCACGCCGCCAACCACGCGAGCGCCTCGCCGGCGCGCTCGCCGGTGGACAGCCGAAGCCTCCTGTAGTCGTCGTACTTGAACTCCCTGTAGCGGCGCGGGTGCTCCGCGTCCACGAACGCCTCCGGCGCGCTCACCCTGTCGTCCTTGGGCGCGAGCAGGAACATGGCGATGGAGATGCGCGGCACCGGCGCGACGCACCTTGCGGACTACTTTGAAAGTTTTGACGAGTCGCCCAATTCACACTTTGACAGATTGAAGGAGCCGTATTCTCCGCCTGAGCTTTTTCAACTGCCATTCTTTCCAGTACCTTTTTGCTTTCTGGACAAAACTTTGTTCCGTGTCCTGCTTCCGCTCCATGAAATATGCAATAATACTTTCTTTCTTGTTGAGGTTGTCTCCCTCTACCCCGGCCTCTGCCTCTACTGAACCTTCCTCCCCTGCCTCCGCTGTTGTCTTTGTCACTGTTCCTCCAGTTTGAAAATTCTTCGCTCGAAGGTAGGGTTGGCTGTATGAAATTCTGGTTGTCGGCGCTGGGAGCTTCGACTTGATAGATTGTTTGTTGGTTCTGTGGAAACCATTTCCGTTGGCTAACGCCTTGCTGATCCCATCGAGTTGCTTGGGGATTACTTTGAGCTTGTCTAGCTCTTCTGGCCTCTTCTGATCTTCTCCTGAAATCTTTGTCGGCTCTGCACCATTTCTCAAAGGCTACATATAACTCATTCATCGAAGCTGGTGGCTCTCTGGCGAAAAAGTTTGCGCAAGGCCCTATCTTGAGACCCTTGATGCAAGCTTCGATTGCTACTTCGTCGGGGACCTTCGGCGCTTGAGCCCTGAGTTGGATGAATCGTTGAAAGTATGCTTGTAACGGTTCTCTATCGCCTTGAACACAGCTGAACAGGTCACTGCTATTGAGGGAACCCCTTTTGATGCCTTTGAAGTTTTCCAAAAATTTGTTTCTGAGATCTTGCCAAGACTGAATGGACAAAGGCTTTAATAAGGAATACCAATTCAACGCGATGCCTTCGCATGCAATAACAAAAGACTTGGCTAGGACTGTGTCATCACCCCCTGTCGAAGCTATAGCCGCTTCGTAAGCCATGAGGAATTGTCTGGCGTCATTGGTGCCATTGAACTTTGGTATTGGGTGCCCTCTGTGTGTGGGAGGCCATGCTGCCAGCTGTAAACACGGCGCTAGAGGGTCGGCCATGTCTATCGGTCTAGATATTATGGTATTTCTGAATGGGTATGTAGTGTCTAGAGCTGTCGGAGTTCCAAACAAGGGTTGTTCTTGATTGTCAAAGGTGTACTTGCTTGAATCTAGTTCTAATTGCTTCTTAGCCATTTCTTGTAGCTCTGCCTGCAGATTTGCCAGTCGTGCCTTTGCTGCTGTGAGCTCTTGCTTGACCGCGGCAGCACGCTGTGCTGCTGAAGCTTCTGTTAACATTCTTGCCTTTTCCTTCTCTAAACGCACTAATTCTTGCTTGGCTAATTCCAACTCCTGATTTTCTTCTTTCTCTGGGCTAGACGTGACTGTGTGTGGAACTGAAATAGCAGCTTTTAGCTTCTTGACTTTTTGTGCTACTATTTGGGCTCTTCTCCTGCTTCTTGAAGCCTCGGATTTGCTGGTGTGAGGACTTGAGTCCAAGATTGCTGGATGCTGAGACCCGAGTGGAGGTAGCTCTGTGTTTTGAAGGGACTCTGAGCTTGTCCCCCCCTTGTCCGAACCAGTGTTACCTCCTGAAGCCATGTGAGTTTTCCTTCGGGCACACACGAGCGGTGGGCGCCAACTGTTGGTTTTGATTTCGTCAGAGCTTACAAAACCAGCAGTACTAGAATGACAGAGTTGACTTTATGAAATCCATAGTACAACTTTAGAATTCCAAGAGTCGTCCCCCTCAAAAGGGGTGCATGGACCTCCTTTTATAGGGGTACCAGCGTTGTACAAAGTACACATTTGCCCTCCCAACGGGGCCTACCTCAACACTATTGCATGAGTTGACTAATTGATACCTACCGGGGATAAAAAAGACATTTCATATACATGACGTGTGCCATTTGACTACTGTCTAAAGTTTACATGACACGGCTCGAGTTTGTTTTACACAATGTATAATCGAAAAGCCTTCAAGATCTTTAGGCCCCACTCCTCGGAGTCATGATCGAAGGTGTCGTTGGGGTTAATGAATCGCCCACAAACTCCTCCTGACCTTCGTTGCTTTAGCTTTTCTCATGCGTTGACTTCCGGCTTGAGCTTTACCTTCGTGACCTGGCGCGGCCCTACCTTTATGCTTAACCGTTTATGGCTCGAAGGTTGCTCCAGCCGTTTCTTTGTACTGCCAATCTTGTCATCACCTTCGACAAATGAAGCGTCGACTCCGTTTTATGGAGTCTTTGCCTTTGATACTGCCGAGACTCTATCGAAGGTGAAGCCTCCCTGAGATTCGTGCTTCCATATTCGAATTGGCCTGTCGTTCAATGGTGTTTTGGTACTCGAAGATCACCTTAGCCATTTCTTTGTGCTCTGAATCTTGTCATGACCTTCGATGCACGTAGAATTGGTCTTGGCTTGTAGATTATTGACTTTTGGTGACGCCGTAATTCTGTCGGAGGTGAGGCCTTTCTGAAATTCGACCCCCAACAGAAGCCTCTCGATTGTTCGGATCGAAATCCGGGCCGTTACAATCGTTCCTCTTAGAATTTTAACATTCTGGCGAAGGTCGTCACCTCCGAACAATTGTTACGGCCTTTCGATTTTTGACCATTGGACCGAAGGTCTTCCCCCTGCCTATATAAAGGTGGGGACGGTAGAAAGATTTTCTTTCTACCCCCCTGACAGCGACCCCTCGGCAATCACTTTTTTCGTTCCTCCAAAATCACGCCCCGACCTTCGTTGCTTCGGTTTCCGAGCGTGTCTCCTTTGTTCGCCTCGTGTCTCTCATCCATTATCCATTTGTTTCTCTACAGAACACAGTATGTCTCTGTTTACAAAAATGTGTACCTGTACTTTCAGTGCTAAGCAAGATTTTTAGTTCTGGTTTTTGGTTGAGATTGTTAAGTTATTAGGTCGAAATCATTTGAGTGCAATAATTAAAAAAACATGCCAATGTTAATGATTATGTGCAATTTTACTTCATAATCAGGATGTGTGGATGACATGTGTGCTATGGACCATGGGAAGCTCAAGGCAAAGGTATATGATAGGGCTTTTAAATTGGACCGGTCATAAGGTGATTAGCGGATGAAATATGACCGAGTTGATAAGCTAGATAGCTGTACTATCAAGAGGGACCAACTTTGTTGGTTCAACGAAATATTAGTGCCACAATGGTTAGTCCACAAATGACCTATTCTCTCATATTCTCAAATGAAATTATTAGTCCACAAGTGTTGTCATTAATTACCAAAACTTAATTAGGGGCTTAGATGCCTTCAGCATCATCAGTATGCAGTTTATAAAGTCAAGGTTTTAGGCAATAAAGATTCCCTTGCAATTGAGAACAGAACACCAATGTGCTAGAGTGAGTTCAAAGCTACCCAAGCATGAATTTTGCCCCCAATCATAACATGATCCATGCCATCAGACACATGAGGCAGCAGGCTAGAAAATATCACTAAAACACCAAGCAAAGAACACAACATCTGCACTCCATCTGAACTCAGGATGAAGCATACACAATATTTGCTGAGATGAAATGAAATTTTGCAAGGACAGAGAAAACATACAAAGCCAAGTGAAAGCATGCCAAGTTCCTAAATCAGAGTAGAGCTTGTTTCAGATCCAATATCTACCGCTGATTTTAGCCATCCCAAGTTCAAAGCTGCATGAGTGAGCTCAGCTACCCAACCATGAATTCTGCCCCCAGTCATAACATGATCCATGCCATCGGATACACGAGGCAGCAAGCTAGAAAATATACTAAAACACCAAACCTTGCAACACCGATTCATGGAAGAATCGTGCATTGTTTCACTAAGGATTAAGGAATCGAACAAAAATAAATCAAATGAGTGTCAAGTGAAAGTTGAATACATCCTTAAGTTACGAACTCGGTTAGAAGGACTCGGGTATGAAGCACAAAGGACGGCACCTTGGTCAAGCGATCGGCCCAACCAGGGACACACGTTCTTGAGGGCGAACCATGATTAATCTCTAATCTCTAATCTCTAATCTTTACCTACCTAATTATAAAGCAAGGATTGATTCAGCGGTACGTCATGATTTTGTAAAAAAATCCCTCATATTTTTAAGAATTAACCCACGTCCGTCATATTTGCAAAAGAGCCCTTGACTTTTCATCGAATCAATTGGTAGCCTGATCGACTGCCGCGGCGGCGTGGCGCAGAGCCCATCTACGAGCCGTGCCGCCGTGGTGGCGCGAGGCGAAGGCTGGCCGCCGCTGGCCTGTAGGCCAGGAAGGCACGCGCAACGGTGATGCCGCAGAGAGTGAGTGAATCGCGAGCACCGCTGCCAGGCAGACGTGACACGGGCGCACGGCAGGTCGGTAGCAATACGCGGCAATGCTACGTCACGGCACGCGACCGGCGGCCAGCTCGGCACCGCGACGCTCGCAACGCAGGATAAGGCTCTGGGTGCTTGGCGACAGTGCGGCACGGACGCAGCGCGCCGCCGTCGACATGGATGAAGGTGAAGGTGATTAGCTTGCGCTGGACTGCTAGAGTTCTCCGTCGACCACCACCTGCGCCTTGCTGTCTGCTGAAAATTAGTCATCAGCGTCCTTACGTGTTAATTTGTGCGGCCTCAACTATCTACTCCGTATAAGCTACTCCCTCCGTTCCAAATTATAGGTCGTTTTGACATTTCAAGATTCATAGTTAGTAGTATGTATCTAGACATAAGTATATATGTAGATACATACTATTATCTATGAATCTAGATTTGCCAAAACGACTTATAATTTGGAACGCAAGGAGTATTTCGATCTCTTCCTTGCCGAAAATCATAGTGGCCCGAGTTAGGAACATCTGATTTTGTCAAGGTATCATTTAGTTGGCCTATCCACTAGGCCATAGTTTTTGCTGAAAATCATAGTGGCCCGAGTTTAGGAAAATCTTCAACCCGGTGTACTTCTTTCTAGCTCAGAAGTATCTTTCAATGAGCTCTTCAGAGCACATTCAGGTACTAGATAATTTTGTTTGTTCTCAAAATCAAATCTGTATCTAGGTAAACCTTAATTTCTATATGAATTATATGATAGTCTATGGATTGAGTACTTGGTTTTTTATTTATGGTTTAGTCATTTCTTTGTACTTGAAAATCCGTAGCAACGCACGGGCATTATTGCTAGTAATTATAAAGTAAGGATTGTTTCTACGGTACGTCATAAATTTGCAGAAAACCTCTTAATATTTTTGTGAATTAATCCACCATCTTTAAGACCTCCTAAAAACCAATCCATACCGGCACCCTCTCCCAGCCCGTTCCGCCTCCGAGTTCGGCCGGCTTACCCTATTGTGTCTCTTGGCATGCCCAATTTGCAGCTCCACCACGTGGGCCACGTCACGCCGCCAACCGCGCGAGCGCCTCGCCGGTGGACAGCCGAAGCCTCCGGTAGTCGTCGTACTTGAACTCCCTGTAGCGGCGCGGGTGCTCCGCGTCCACGAACACCTCCGGCGCGCTCACCCTGTCGTCCTTGGGCGCGAGCAGGAACATGGCGATGGAGATGCGCGGCACCGGCGCGACGCACCGCACCCGGTGCTTCACGTTGTGCAGCCTTCCGTTGCTCCACGCCTGGAAACCAAACGCACGGCGGCGATCGAGAAGGGGGTGGTGAAGAACTCAATTTGCATCGAGAGGGGGCATGGATTTGCCAACTGATCGAGTTCATACCGTGCCGACGTCGCCAATGTTGATGAGGAAGGAGCCGGCGACGGGTTCGACGGGGACGAACTCGCCGGGCGGGGTCAAGCACCTCGAGGCCGCCGACGCACTCGTCCTCCTGGAGCACGGTGAGGAAGCCCGAGTCGGTGTGGGTCTGCACGCCGGAGGAGCCCACCGTGTCGTGCGTGTAGTTGTACCGGTTGATGTGGAACTGGCACGGCCAGTCCTTGAACGAGTGCCCCTCCAGCCCCAGGCTCCACGCCAGCTTGCCGGCGACGTCAACGATCACGTCATGCATCTTCTCCGCATAGGCCTTCACGGTCTCCCTGCGCCGAAGGTTCTAAATTGGGAAGAGGCAAAAAAATGGACCGAGAAAGAGTAGCAGATGAAAAAGGAGCAGTACTGCTTGATTTCGTGTATTGATTCATGGTCAAACTCCAAACATATTGCTTGCTCATTGTGATCACTGAAGAATGAGACGAACCCATATTTTAAATGTAAATTCAAATTCTAAAGTGACACGAGTAACGTGCAAGGTGTCAAACAGGTATTGTGTATCAAAAGTTTGTTGACATGATCTTACTTTACACAATCCTATTTAGGAACATACAAACATAATTATTAGTGTCATAATATATCCATATGATTTTCATCCGTAGCAACGCACGGGCACGTTTGCTAGTGATCTATAATCAGGATTATGTCGTGTGAGCTGGCCAAATTTGATTAATAATAAATTCTGTCGTGTGAGCTGGCCAAATTTGATTAATAATAATATAAGAAGAATTAGATTCATATCACACGGCGCACACACAAGATAGGGTTAGGCGGACGATGGGGCAAGGACCGGAGCTTTACCCTTGATCCCGTATCGTCGTTGATCGTCCTCCACTCGCCAAGGGTTTCACCGCGCCTCATCGTTGATCCGATCCACGCGTCGCCGTCGATCCGATCCGCGCCTCGCCATCGGTCGTTGCGGCCGTGGGCGGAGGGCAGAGCCTGGGGTGGAGGGCGCAGGGCGTGGGCGTGGGCGTTGGATGGGGGCGGCGGCGGCGTACAGAGGTGTAGGGCGGGCGTCGGGGGTTTTGGTAATCTCACCGTTAAAATCAGAATGGATGACATCAGGGATCGCAGGTGGGATCCGATGGCAGATGGAAGGAGGGATGGACGCAATTCCCCAGCACATTCTTATTAGGAGTAAGTAGAGAAGTTAAATTTAGCTATTGATAGACAGAAAACGTTTTCAACAGATTTTGTAAATAACTCTTCAAATTTAGTGGCTCTCCATCCCACCTCATTCGCTAGTTACTTTTAGCTAGCCTACCTCACTAGCCATCTTTACAGAATCTGTTGGATTGTCCCATTGAATTAGATGACTTTCTATTTTTTACAAAGGGGCTATAATCTTCATATTTAACCCTGTTCGTTTGGGTTATCAGCCACAAGTCAGCAGTGTTTTTCTCTCAGCAAAAACCAGCACCAACCACCAGCCAACCGAACAGGGTGTTTTATTTCCATGGTCCAATAGTGCGGCCTGTTTTGGGCCGGCTGAAAGATAGATAGATCCATCTCTTGAGAGACCTCGCCTCATTGCCCCGAGAAAGCTTTTCCTTTTGAAAAGAACGGAGTGATGCCAATACACTCAAGTTTACAAAGGTCATGATGCCCTGGCCGGCCGTCGGGTCAACTGGTCTTGGTCATGTAGCAAATCAGCGGTGAACATGCGTTCTTATCTGTTGAGACTTGAGAGTAGGGTAGTGATCGAACAACCCGGAACATCGTCTAAGCCCGTGTTTAGTTCTCAACAAATAACCCTAAAGTTCACTATGTAAAAAGAAGATTTCATCACATCAAAATGTCATAACATGCATGGACTACTAAATGTAAATGAAATCAAAAACTAGGTGCACAGTTTATTGTACTCGGCGAGACGAACATTTTGGGGGCCGGATTCTATGCAAACCAACCCATCCGTGCAAACTATGCAAACCAACGTGCATGGGGACATGCACGGGAGGTGGGAGGGGGGATTTGCAAAATCACAGGGAAGGTGAGAGGGAGGATTGGTAAAATCAACATGCATGGGGACATGCATGGGAGGTGGGAGGCCCATTGGATCAACATCGTGTGGATCATATCGTGGTTTGCAAAGTTTGCACGGAGGTGTTGGTTTTCACCTGATCCGTTGCCAACATTTTGAGCTTAATTAATCAATTTTTAGACAATTTTTCATACAAACAAACACAATGCTACAGTAGCGCAATAATTGCAACGTAACTCCAAACCCCCAATTCGTCAGTCAGTCAAAATAACATTTTTTTTCTTGTCCCTTGGCGATGGACGCAGACGTACCTGCCGAGGCATATGTCGGGCGGCGCTGAAGCCCTACCAGGACGACGAGCTCCGCAACCTCCGCGGCGACAACCAGCAGGGCCCTACCAGGAGCATGACCGCATCTATCGCTAAAATGACCTCGACGACCCCGACCGCAACAAACCGCGCCCGTTGCCGCCGAGCACCCCTACCCCCGCCATTGCCGCACCGGCCGCAAGCCCACCAACACCGCAACACCGGCGCGTGTCCGCTGATTATTTATTATTTCTGCTACATAATGCTATCTTTCTTCGGTCAAATGGATCGAGTGGATAAAATCCTTTATCTCAGGTGGAAGTGTCGCTATCAATGTTAATGATGAAATAGGACAGTTTTTCCAGACAAAAAAGGGGCTAAGACAAGGTGACCCGTTATCCCCCATCCTATTCAACATTATTGCAGATATGCTCACTCTCCTGATTAACAGAGCAAAATTAGTCAACCAGATACAAGGTGTGGTGCCCCACTTGATTGATGGAGGCCTCTCCATCCTACAGTATGCTGATGATACTATTCTGTTTTTAGATCACAACCTGGAACAAGCTCTGAACATGAAGAATATCCTTGTGCTTTTGAGCAGTTATCAGGACTTAAGATTAATTTCATAAGAGTGAAATATTCTGTTTTGGCGAAGCCAAAAATCATGAAGAACAATATAAAGAACTGTTTGGTAGCAACCATGGAACTTTCCCGATCCGATATCTGGGCATTCCGATTCATTATCGGAAGCTGTCTAATAATGATTGGTTGAGGGTCTAGGAACGCTTTGAGAGTCGCCTCAGCAGCTAGAAAGGTAAAAACCTTTCACATGGAGGACGCCTGACGTTAATCAATTCAGTTCTTAGCAGTCTACCGATGTATATGATGTCCTTCTTTCAAATCCCAAAAGGGTTCCCAAGAAGTTGGATTACTACCGGTCTAGATTCTTTTGGCAAAGTGATAACCATAAACGAAAATACAGATTGCTCGATGGAATACCTATGCTTACCAAAGGAGCAAGGGAGATTAGGAATTCACAACTTAGAACTCAAAAACACAGCTTTATCAGCAAATGGTTGTATCGTCTATTGACATCAGACGATACCTGGCAACAGATCTTACGCAATAAATATCTAGGGGCCAAACCGCTAGTTCAGGTCCAATGGAAAAGTGGGGACTCTCACTTCTAGGGTAGCCTGATGAAGGTTAAAAATGATTTCTTAAAGTTCGGATCCTTCATTATAAAAGATGGGTCCCAGATAAGATTCTGGAAAGATAAATGGCTGGAAACAGGCCTCTTCGTGATCAATACCCACAACTGTATAACATAGCTCGCAAAAAACAGGATACAGTGGCGGAAGTGCTCAGCACAACGATCCTTGATATATCCTGGCGTCGAGATTTGATTAGTACTAAATTGGTAATGTGGAATAACCTAGTGGCACGATTAGGAAACGTAGAACTCACAGATGATAGGGGAATCTGGATCGGAAAGGTGTTTTCTCGATTAAAACACATTATCTGGCTTTAATCCATCAAAACATCCCAAGAACAAATACTAGGCTATGGAAATCAAAAGTTCCACTAAAAGTCAAAATCTTTATGTGGTTCTCCGAAGAGGTGTTATACTTACTAAAGATAACCTTGCCAAGCGTAATTGGATGGTAGTAAAAAATGATGTTTCTGTCACGAAAATGAGACTATACAACATTTGTTTTTCGATTGCAGATTCACACGTATGGTATGGGCTTCGGT
>OAMR01000211.1:889794-921069 GCA_900205405.1 Echinochloa crus-galli
CCAGCAACAGCAGCAGCAGTTTGAGGAAGGCAAGTATAGCACGGATAATCCTTGCTACCTACACACCTCTTTTACATTATGTACTGCATACGCATGTGTCTAATTTGTTCCCCATTAAGGTTGTACCTAGACTTGTTTATCCTATACCTTGATCACCTGGGTTTATGCATATGGGTAGATATTTGCTAGGCGCAGCTACTGTCACCTTTGATTACTTTTAATTTTGATTTAATGGTTCACTTCAATATGGTGATTAAAACCTGCTTTTTAGTAACATGGATCAGGGAGCTAGAGCATGTGCTGTGTGCTTTGCACTAGTGTCTCTCCCTAAGGACAGGTTCTTAAAGCGGCAACCCAGGAGCCTGTCGCCACCGCTAGAACTATAATGGCTCTGGTCTTGGACAAGTAACTTGTACGACTCTAAATTAACAGTAGTTACCGAAGGGGCCGACGGCGTTATGAGAAGCATGGGTGAGAGTATGGTTTAATCCACCGAGGACGGGTGTTCCGTCGGCTAAGTCTTGTTAAGCACAGTCCCGTGTTGGGAGCCATCATGTGTTGGGGCTCCACACGTTGCGCTCTTTATTTTCCTGTTGTTGCATGTGTTGCTGCGCTCTGGATGCCATTGACCCTCCTATGGGAGCGCCCTGGGAGTCAGTCGATCTCGTTGCCTTGGATCATGCTGCCTAGGTTGTACCATAATGGCTACTGTTGGTTTAGTGTGTCTTGTGAAAAGCCTCGTAGCGTCCCTATGCAGTCACACCTCGGTAGTGTTGACGTGCGTGGTTGGGTTTAAAGTTCGTTTGAGCTTTTACGCGACTGGTGGGTAAAGGGCGAAACCTCTGCAGAGTGTACAATCTATCATGATAGTCTTGCTCAGGGTTACGAGCGGTCTGGATCCTTTTGGATTAGAAGTTGTTGATATTTATTGTTGTTTAATGAGTACTTCAACTTTATTAATTGGGTTACAACTGGGATTCATTTTATTGTAGAAACTTTGGATTATGATAAAATGAATCGACTAAAAGTGCTAATGCAGTTCAGCCGTGTCAAGCCTTTCTTTTAAGCCTTCATATACCCTTGTTATACTTGCTAAGTAAGACAATTACTTACACTTGCTATTCAATAAAATCCCGGATGGGTAACAGATGGATTAGATGATACTGCTGCTGTTGAATTTCCTGAGGATCTGTCATTCTACTAAGTTGTGCTCAACCAGTCAGTGTCCCTATGGGAATCGGCTCCGACTTAGTTTGAGAGTTAATAAAGAGACTTCCACTGTTTATTTATTTATTTATGTTAAACTCTGATGTAAAACTTATTATTTTATTCGAGCATTGTACTTTGATATCATATTTGTTCGCTATATATGTATTATGACTTCCCGAGAACACATATGGCCGCATTCGGGTTTCTGTGTAAATCCGGGTGTGACAATTAATCCGATTCGAGTCCCCAAGATGGAGGCACAAAGAAACTCAAGTTCGAGTCCACCTCGGAGTCGAGGAGCAGCCCACACTAAATCGGCCGCCCAGGTCGCATACGGGCTCGGTTTTCGACGTGCTATATATGCATGGAAAGCTAAGGAGATAAGCTTTCTAATGGCACCAGTCTCATGTCAAAACTCGTCCAGAGTCATCGGGAATCGACGAAACAATTTGACGTCCAGAATCTGTCTCGGTGCTGCGTCGCCGTATTTTGGCCTTTGGGCCGTGTATCGTGTGGAAGCCCATAGGGGCGCCCCCTCCAACCCTAGCACGCCCCTTTAGGCTATATAAACTCAGTAGCCACCGTCGTTTAGACTTGGGTTTTGTTTATATTAATCTGTCGAGAACTGTTTCGCCGTTTATTGGTTTGTAGAACCCCAACTTTCGATCTTAATTATACATCTGGAGAGTCACTTCATATTGAGCTGCGTTCTTTCGAGTTCTTGCTTGTGTTCTTCGTTTCTCAGGCAGGGATTAGCCTTCTCGGCGAGGTCAACCGGGTTGTGACACGGTTGATAACCAGAGGAGTCGTGGTGCTAAGATTGCGGGGTTTCAAGTTTGCTAACTTGAAGCCAGATCGGTGTGTTGCGCTCCGCCCAAAACGAGTTATCCTTCACCTGACGGAAGATTGGGCACCCCCGTCCTCATCACATGATCTTCTCCACGATTGAAAGCAACGTCATCATTCATAGAAGGAGCATGTAATTTACATCAACATCAGAAAACGATCACAACCATTGAGTTTAATTGTTTGAAGTTACGTGGGATCGCATCCGTTGAGTTTAATCGACATCAAGAAGCGATCACAACAATCATAGGGAGCATCCACAACAGTTACTTGACGATGTCGACGTCTTTATAGCAGGGTAGTGCTTCACCGCGCCATCCTTCCGCCATGGCGTTGCCGCGTCGTCCCTTTGCCATGACGTCGCTGAGCCGCCCTTCCGCCATGGCTTCGCCTACGTACCGATCTTGCGAGCCCTCGGCGTGCGGGCCGGGCGGTACGTGAGCTGCAACCCTAGGTGCCGATCTTGCGAGCCCTCGGCGTGCGGGCGGGATGCTGATCGGGGGTTCGGCAGGGTTTTTTTCATCGCGGTGCGTGCGGGAGCCGATCTTGTGGGAGCTGATCGGTAGTTCTACGTGGGGTCGGGCACTACTTGTCGCTGCGCTGTGCGGGAGCCGATCTCGCAAGAGCCGAGCCGAGCCGAGCCGACGATAGCACCGATGGAGAGGCGAGATGCGGGCGAGCGTCCGCGCGAGCTGCGCGGCGCGCGCCAATCAGGCTGCGCCACGAGGGGGAGCGCACCCAATTTTCTTCGAGAGCAGCGGCGGCAAAGTAGGATTGGGTTGCATTACGCGCGTGGGTTTAAGGAGAGGAGATTGCGCGGCAAGTCGAGTAGGGCGTGGACTCTCTAATAGTGGTCATAAACGTAACCCGAACCGGTCACTCCAGAAAATCTATGGAGTTTTTGGAGTTGGGTATGAGGTGCTTGAAGAAATCCTGAAGTTGAAGCTGGAATTGCAATGAGTATATTTAGATAAATTATTTTGTTTATAGCTTATACTAAATACTATACTAGTACTTAAAGTATATTAATTTAGCATAGAAAGTGTAAATCTAAACTGGAGTTTGGAGCTAGAGCCATTCCAAATAGACCCTAAATCACGCTTTATTTGTTACATCTGGCATGATGTCCAGCCCGATTCAACAGAAACGAAACGATAGCTATACGCGGAGGACAGCCGACAGCTGTGTTTAAGTGACAATCGACATATTGAGGTGAGCAAGTTTATTAATTTGCGAGACTTGTACTATGGCACAGCACAGGATTGTACATATAAACGATTTTAGACTTATTTAATCTAGGGACATGCACGTATTCCCTCAGCGCGTTCTAATCTCCTATATATATCCTGTATTGTATAGTTAATATATGTCTTTAATGTTATTTTTTTCCTTCTAATTCAGCACAAACATCCTATACTGAGGTCAAATTACTCGGTTAGAAGCAGTCCATTTATGCCTTTTGGGTGGCTCTAAAAAAACTATCGTGAATGTGAAGGGCCACGCCTGATTATAAACGTTCATAACTAAAGATGGCAACGGGCAGGAAAAATCCGCAAACCCGCGGATACAAAACCCGACGGGCACGGATATGGGTTCAAGTATGTACCCGCGGGCACGGGTACGGGCACGACCTAAAACCCAGCGGATATTGTCTTGCGGGCACGAAAAAATGATATCCACACCCACAAACCCGCCAAACCCGGTACACTAAGCTGACAAGTGGGTCCCTCATATATCCACATATAAAACCTGGAGCACCTTAGGGTTTGTTCAGCTCTCCCCAGTCCCCACCCCGACCCACACCCGCGCCGGCGCCGCAATTTCCCGAGCCACCCGCGCCCAGCGCGCCGCCCCGCCGTCCAGCGCTCCCCCGAGCTTGGCCTCAAGGGCTCGACGCACAGCTCAGGGAAGGACGCCAAGCTGCTGGATCCTGCAGGACAGCTGCCCCACGTCGTCATCAGGCCGGTGAAACCCCCAATATGTCGTCCTCTGCAGGTATTTCGCCATTGCTCCTTCTCCTCCTCCCTCCCTGGTCCCTGCTCGGCATACTGTGATGTGTATTGTAGTCTTGTACTTGACATATTGTGAATTTGTGATGTGTATCGTAGTCTTGTAGATCTGTAGACTGTAGTCTATTTGTGGGTTGAATTTTTTCTTTGCACTTGTTTTGCAGTTGACATGGCTGGTACTAGTAGCACAAATGTGCCTACTTCCCAAAGTTCTGGTGCTGTTGTGGCTGCTACCGGTACTGGTACTGAGGGGGATAATGTTGTGCACATATCAGATGGTGAGGAAGCTGGTCCTAATGCTGCTGGTCCAAAGAAGAGGAAGCATACTTCAGCAGTGTGGGATGATTTTGAAGATATGATTGATAATGGAGTGCCGAAGGCCAAATGTCGTCACTGTGGTGCTAGGCTTTCAGCGGTTTCAAGAAATGGTACAACACACCTCAAAACTCATTTGAAATCTTGTATCTATAGAAAGAAGCCAGGAGATAAGATTCAAACTAATATAAGGTTTGGAACCACTGAAACTGGACAAGTTAGTGTAGAAAACTATGTGTTTGATCAAGAAGTAGCTAGGAAGGCTTTGTATTGCATGATCATACTACATGAGTACCCCCTGTCTATTGTTGATCACCATGGTTTTCGTAAGTTTGTTAGTGCACTACAACCTTTGTTTAAAATGGGCACTCGAAACACTATTAGAAGAGACATCTTGCATTTCTATGAGGGTGAGAAAAGGAAAGCTAGGATATTCTTGCAAAAGACCAATTGTCGTGTTGCTATTACAACCGATCTTTGGACAGCTGATAATCAAAAAAGAGGCTATATGGCAGTAACTGGACATTTCATTGACGACACATGGACGCTTAAAAGCTGCATTTTGAGGTGACTATCTTATTCTTTTCAATTTTTTGCTTGCTGTTCAGATTTGAAATTATTGCTTGCTGGACATTTTTTTCATTTATTTGCTTGCTGAATTATTGCATTATTGCCTGCAGGTTTATGTATGTACCATGTCCCCATACTGCAGAAGTCATCTGTGATGCACTACACAAGTGTCTCCAAAGCTGGGATATTGATCGGAGAGTGTCAACTGTTACCCTTGATAATTGCAGCACTAATGATAGCATGATTGGTTTAATGGAAACAAGGCTTGGTGCATCTAACATGCTATTGAAAGGAAAATGGCTGCATATGCGTTGTTGTGCGCACATCCTCAACCTCATCGTCAAAGATGGCATGGAAATCATTGCAGATGCTATTTCAAACATTCGAGATAGTATTGCTTATTGGGTTGCTACACCAAAAAGGTATGAAAAGTTTGAGAAAACAGCTCTAGATGAAAATGTAGAATTGGTCAAGAAGTTGCAACTAGATTGTAAAACTAGATGGAACTCCACATATATCATGTTGAATATAGCTATACCCTATAGGAAGGTTTTTGAACGTCTTGGTCAGCTTGATAGGAATTATATTTGCCCATCACCTGATGATTGGATATTTGCCTCTATAGTTTGTGAGAAACTTGGATTGTTCTATGAACTTACAGAGCTGTTTTCTGGAACTAAATATGTGACAGCCAACTTATTCTTCCCTAAAGTGTGTGAGGTTAAACTTAAAATCAAATCTTGGGAGCATGATGAACATGAAACAATTAGGAAAATGTCCACTGCCATGATAGAAAAGTATGACAAATATTGGAATGATATACATGGTCTTATGGCTGTTGCTGTCATTCTTGATCCACGTCTTAAGATGACGATGTTACATAATTTCCAGCTTGTTCTTCACCAAAACCAGCAACATAGCAAGCATGTAACATCGTCATCTTAAGACGTGGATCAAGAATGACAGCAACAGCCATAAGACCATGTATATCATTCCAATATTTGTCATACTTTTCTATCATGGCAGTGGACATTTTCCTAATTGTTTCATGTTCATCATGCTCCCAAGATTTGATTTTAAGTTTAACCTCACACACTTTAGGGAAGAATAAGTTGGCTGTCACATATTTAGTTCCAGAAAACAGCTCTGTAAGTTCATAGAACAATCCAAGTTTCTCACAAACTATAGAGGCAAATATCCAATCATCAGGTGATGGGCAAATATAATTCCTATCAAGCTGACCAAGACGTTCAAAAACCTTCCTATAGGGTATAGCTATATTCAACATGATATATGTGGAGTTCCATCTAGTTTTACAATCTAGTTGCAACTTCTTGACCAATTCTACATTTTCATCTAGAGCTGTTTTCATCCGCGGATTGCGGATGCGGGCACGGTTTCCTACCCGTCGCGGGTGGAGGGCACGGGCGCGGGCACGGATTTTTGTTCGCGGGTGCGGATAGTTTAAGCCTATATCCGCGCGGATATTACCCGTTGCCATCCCTATTCATAACTGTCATGTACTGTGTAGAGGATATGGACTAGTGTAACGGTTCCGAACCTTTTATTGTTTTTTTTTCCGAACCTTTTATTGTTGTCTTCTTTTGGAATCAAAACTCAACTTGCAACAAGTTATATACATTTGGTTGAGTTGAAATGAAACTAATATCTGGAGGTTCAAGTCCGGTAATTAGATTTGCCCGGCTCACGATCAAAGAACAGACAACAAAGGACATGTTCATGGATTCAGTTGCCATATTTTAGTAGGTTGTGAAGGCAAGGCGTGGAAGATGGCAGGACTGATCGACTTGTCGCCCCCTGTAGCGCCTAATTCTTTTAACAGCGGTCGCGAAATTGTTGTTTTATAATAAACTATAGTACTCATTCAACCCCAAACACACTCTGATCACAGGGGTTATGTTTTACTTGCTTCTTTCTCTTAATGAAATACATGTTAAAGCACGGCCGCGAAAAAAAAAATATTTTAGTAGGTTGTGAATTGTAGCAAGAAGACAATACCTAACTTGATCTTTTATTTCATCAAGTTATTGGCATTTTCTTGTACTGTGGCATTCCTGTTTATACCAACATATAAAGTTAGGCCGATAATTATATATCCTATGAGGGCATCGGCAGCTATATACGGAGTAGTTGGCACTTGGCAACAGCGCCATGATACGAATCACACCGCGTCGGCTCTAGCACATTGTGCGATGGGTGATCTGGTGATGCGAGACGTGGAGTCCAAGATGAATATATAGGCGACACAAGATCGAAACGAAATAGTACAGAACTAAATACTTATTTCATCTCAAATTATTACTACTTTGGATTTATGTTAAACTATGTCTAGTTTTGATCAAATTTATTAAAAGATATAATTATGATATCAATTAGTTTTATTGAACCCACCATATAATCTAATTGTAAAGTTGATTTATTTACTATGGTATATATCATTCTATTTTTATAAATTTGATCAATAAATTTAATAATTTAAAATAAACTTGAAAGTGACTAGTGATTTGGAATATATATAGGAAGTAAAAACGGTGGTCCATGCTGACTCAGCAATTTTACAAATGAAATAACGGCCGGCTCCATACCTTTCCCCAATCCCGTCTCCTATCACCGGAACCCTAGCGCCGGCGACCCCTGGGCGACGCGGCGGCGGCCGACGGCAAGGTAGCGCAGGTGATCCCTGAGGCGACGCGGAGGCGGCCGACGGCAAGGGGACGACAAGTCGATAAGTCGGCCCCCCACGGTGCGATTCTGAAGAGGGAGTCGCCGCTGCGGTCATGTCTCCATCCTCCTATGTTGCCATGTCCGAGAGCTTATCGAGGGGGATGGGGCGGTCAAGCTTGGAGGCCATTGATTCAAAATGGTGTCAGATTAGGTGTGCCAACTAACTGTCTGGTGCTGAAACTTTTGTTCTGTTCGTGTGGATGCAGCGCGAGCATATGATTCTGCTACTGACGCTGATGCTGTCAAGAAGCCAACAAGTTGTGTCAAAAAAAAAAAAGAAGCCAACAAGTTCAGATGAAGCACAAGGCATTGGGCTGCGACGGTCGGCTCGGCCCAGCATCCCAAACATCCGCATCTCTGGGCCTGAATGGTCTCGGCCCATGTAACTGCATGTGTGTGGCGTGTGCGTTTAGCGCCTTAGCTGTCAAACGGAACAGATAGAAAAGAGAGAGGAGAGGAGAGAAAAGGCATTCATGAACTTGTAAACAATTTTCCCCGATCTAAGCTGATCTCCTCCTCCCTGCTAGCTTTTCCCCTGTTCTTCTTCTCTCCCAAGTTACCAGCGACCTCTGGTTGCTAACAGATTCTTTTCTTCGGAGAGCTTGCGCTGATGGATTACATCATGGTGACAATCTCTCCTTCCATGGTTGCTGCTTCTGCAGTGTATGCTGCTCGTTGCACATTGAGGAAGAGTCCTCTCTGGACGGACACCCTGAAGCACCACACTGGCTTCCATGAGCAGCAGCTTATGTAAGTGTCTCCTGTACATGAATCTCTGAAATACTGAGCTTGACTCTTGTTTGTAAATATGAAGAGTTTGAGTGGTATGTAATGTGTGAACTAACTTTTTCTGTGATGGACTTCAGGGAAGGCGCAAAGATCCTGGTCAACTCCCATGCAGCTAGGGGTGGTAAAGGGCCCTCACTTTTGTACTAGAAATTTTAAGGATCGGACCGGATTAGGGCCGGATCAAAATAACACTAGTTTTTGAGCTAAATTTTGTTAGGGCCAAGTTTGATTGTGAAGGAACAAACGGGCCATGATCCGTTACCACCCCTACATGCAGCTGCTCCTGATGGAAAGCTGAAGACCATCTACCAAAAGTATGCCTCGGAGCAATTTGGATTTGTAGCTCTGCACCCACCAGCAACTGGTCCGGGGCTTGCCTAGAGCCTTTGCTTGCATTGGTTCAATAAGTAGACACAATGGTGGAAGGCTATTCTGACATCTAGGACTCGTTTGAGTTGGCTTTGAATCAAGAAAGTTTGAGACTCGTTTCTTGTACTCTGTTCTCAGGTGTATTTGCCCTAAAGAAATCGCACTGAACATTTGCCCTAAAGAAAAAAGATCGCACTGAACATTTCTGCTACAACCAGAGATGGCACTGAGTGATTGACTGAAAGTTCTGATTGATGCCGCAAAGTGCTTGAGTTATAGTGTCACGGTTGTGAACTTCCACAGTTGGTTGACTGAAAGTTGCATTCTTTCAATTGATTTAACAAAGCACAATTGAAGTTCGAACACTTAACAAAACGCTACATCTAACGGTTTCAGATCTGCTGAAGTCAGGTTGCTTTGAACAACTGAAAGAGCCACCATCAGCGAGATGAATAGCGTGTTTATTCTTACCTAACTTAACATCCGGCTAACATTCAGAGAGATCTCACCGACTCGCTGAAAATCGACCACAGCACTACAATGCTACGCCTTTTTTTTAGTGCAGAAACGACACCGATTTGTGTCCGGGGGATCTCAACGTGAAATGAAATCGATGAAAGATGTGACGTCTTTCCAAGAGGATCCACCCTCTTCAGACGCCGCACGAGCGGCGCCCTTGAGCAACGCCGCTTTCCTCCTCATCTCCGCTGCCTCCGCCGAGTCAGGGTCAGGGACTCAGGGCGCATCAGCCTCTCCACCGCCGCCGCGATCTCCTCCCTCCCCATGACGCCGTCGGCCCGTGCCATCTCCTTCAGGCCGAGCCCAGTCCTCCACACCTCGGTGACCAGCCGGCTGTTGGTCGGCTGGTCGAACGCAATGGGCAGCGTCAGCATCGGCACGCCGGCGTACACCGCCTCCAGCGTCGAATTCATGCCGCAGTGGGTGAAGAAGCCCCCGACCGACCGGTGGCACAGCACCCTCAGCTGGTTGGTCCAGGGCACGACGAGCCCGGCGGCGGCGCGCCCGCCAGCAAGGCCTAGCACGCGGAAGCGCGCGCCGGCGTCGCGGAGCACCCACAAGAACCTAGCCTTGCTCGCGGCCAGGCCGGCGGCTATCTCGTCGAGCTGGGCGGCTGGAACCGAGAGGAAGCTGCCGAGCGAGACGTACAGCACCGAGCCCGCGGGCTGCGCATCCAGCCACGCCGTGTAGCCTTCGCCGTCGGAACTGGTCTTGCGCTCTTGCAGCGAACATGATGGCGCTGAGCGGGCACATGATGCAGACGGGAACGCCCCTGCGCGCGTCGACGGCCACGGCCCACAGCAGGAACACATCGGCCCCGATGGCCCGCGCCGCGGGGAGCCGGTCGAGCAGGCGCTCGAACGGCGCTGCCATCCTGGCGTACACGGCCTCCAGGAAGCCGAGCATGTCGCCGGCGCGGCCGTGCTCCGAGGGGATCTTGGGTGAGTCAGCGTGGGCCCACCGGTCAGGATCCGACGTGGCGGTCAAACAGGTCAAAACCAGGAACAAAAACCATCGAGGGAGGAAAGTTGGACTGGTGTTACTTGTTGGAGGAAAACTAGACTTTCGTGACACAGTCATGTGGACTTTTTCCTTCTGAAAATTAGTCCGGCCCATTTGAAATCGAATCACACAATCACACTGGCTGCGTGTCCAAGCCCTAGACACCTACCTTTTCCACCCGTGAGCGAAGGGGGCGGCGGCGGAGGCAGCGGAGGAAGAGAGGCGGGGCGACTGCGGAGGCGGAGGAAGAGGAAGAGAGGCGACCATGTCTCTGCGGGCCGTCGGATCGCTCGTCGCCAGGAACTGCTCCAGCCGGATCGTGCGTGCCGGCGCCCACAACCGGTCTGGATTCTCATCTAAGGCAGCGATATGGTCGGCGGCAGCTGCGGTTCCTGCTTTCCGTGCTGGTGGGAAGTATCAGCTGATTCGCAGGTACCTATATCCACTCCCCTTACGTTCAGCATTCATCACCCGCCCAGGCACAGTTTGATTCAAACTTGGTGTTGCAGATTGACTGCTGGAGATGGCCACTCCAATGGTGGCCCAGGTGGTGTCTGTTCATTTGTTGCTGTTGCCACTCTATCGGCTGTCTTGGGATTATGGGTGGTTGAATCTCGAACAGCTTCAGCATCTGATGGGCGATCATGTGAAGACAAAGGTATGGTTTCGAACATCAACTTGTTTTCTGTCGTTTGTCCAAAAAGATCGGTGTAGATGATCAGCAGCCCGACTTGCACTGTAGATTATCATTTCGTATTGTGTACCCAAGCAGATTACAGTTTATTTCTTTCATTTTGGGCGGCTCCAAAAGGCCAAATCAGTTAGCTATAACATGCCCATGTCAGATATTTCCTTTGTGAACTTAATAAAAAGCTAGCCTATTTTTAGTAGCCTCTATAACATATTCTTCCAAGATGCCTGATGTTTCACACTATTTTATTGTGGTTCTGTAATTAATTTGTAGAAATGTTAGAGCTAGTTCATTAGATGCTTCTACTTCTTTGCACCAGCTTCGGCAGCAGTTGCTGCAGCCAAGTCAATGGGAAGAGTTTGATTGCAGTAGAAATTTAGAAACTGTAGAATGGGAAGAGTCAATGGAAACAAAGGTAAAAGCTTGGTAGTTGGGCAGCCGATAGGCTGGGCAGCAGCTACAGCTTCTTAGGCATGCAGCTGCAGCTGAAGTTGCTGCAAAAAAGCAAAAGGGAACCAGGTTGATTGTAGGTAGTAATTGACTATTACTGTTGGAGTTGCCCTTCCCTGCTGTATGTGAGGTGACATAGTCAAAGGATGGTACAGCCAATAATAAATAGGGGCGTGCGTGTGGGAGGATTGATTGGGAGAGGAACTAACAAGGATGATGTCTCATACTAGGAAGAAATGTTGAGGTCTTCTGTATATGTAATCAAATCTTCCACTGCTTGTACATGCATTACGATTCAGTGACTCACAAAAACAATACGTATGAAAAAAAAAGGCTAGCAGAACGCAAGAACTAAAATGTTTCTTTCTTGGATGTGCTTATGGGACTTCATAGAATTTACATCATTTACAATTCAATGATTCTATCTGTTGTGAACTCTGTTCCAGTCTCTTTCTTCTTGTAGAAAGAGTCAAATTTATTCCTTTTAGGTTAATGCCAAATTTTCTGGAAACCTGGTTTTTAGTTTTACTGCATGTAATACTTTGATCGTTCGTTATCGGCACTTAATGATTACTTGTTTGTCAATTCCAGATGAAGATCTCCCAGAGTCTGTTGACTGGGAAGATGAAGATCTCCCAGAGTCTGTTGATTGGGAGGCAAGAGGTGCTGTGAATATCCCACAAGATCAGGGTCGCTGTGGCAGTTGCTGGGCCCATACAGGCATTGGGTCCATTGAAGGTATTCATCAAATCAAGTATAAAGAGTTACCACGCCTGTCTGTTCAACAGATAATCGATTGTGCAATAAGGGAGCTACCAACTGGTACGGTGAAGGGCAAGGGGTGTATAGGTGGTGGCCTTATTGATGATGCTTATCAGCATGTTATGAAGTATGGAAGTGTCTCAGAGGAGTCGTACCCACTTCGTTGGTTCTGGAGGCACGGGAGGTGTGACGAAGAAGGGAAGAAAGTCGTCTCATATATCCATGGCTACTCTGGAAGTCTGGCTAGCGAGAAAGGGCTAATGTGTGCTGTTGCCAAGCAGCCTGTGGCTGTTAGAGTTTACACTTGCCCCCCTAAACTAAGACAGGGATACAAGGGAGGGCTGATTGAATTTAAAGATTGGCCTGCCCTTGATGGTAAGGATGATGCACCAGCACATGCAGTTCTTGTCGTTGGCTACGGCAAGGATGATAAAGGAAACCTGTTTTGGAAGATCAAGAATTCATATGGAAAATCATGGGGAGATAGAGGCTATGGATATCTCCGGCGTGGCGTCAAGGACAAACGTGGTGTAGCTGGGATAGCGCGGTGGTTCGGATATTGTCCGGTTATTGTCCTGTAATCATGTGATACTTGTTATGTAGTGGTTTTAGCTAGCATTCGGCATGTTGTGGGCACAAACTGATTCTCAGTTGGCTCATTTCTGTCTTAACACTAGTGCTATGGTAGTCAGATTATGTGATGGACATGCAATGGTGCTTATTTTCTGGCTTGTGGCCATGGTTTTGTTATGTGTTATGTGCTGCTATGTCTACTGAAGTCAAATATGCTCTGTTTTGACCACAAATCTAAGCTATTTTTTGGCTTGTGGCCATGGTTTTGTTACGTGATTTTGAATGCTTGGCGAACAAAGTTTTTAAGAGGGGAGTTTTGTTTATAATGATTTATAAAAATGTTTACCTAGAAAAGCAATTATAACATGGAAGTTTCGCTCTTAGTTGTGTTGCAGATTATTTTGTGATCACATTTTGTAGATTATTTTGTGATCGCCGTGATTTATCAGTCGTGCTTAGGTCTTGTGATTCCGAAGTGGTAAACGCACCACGCCGGAATAGAAATGTTGGTGAAGGGGGAACTAAGATTCACTTGTTGCACCTTGCAAGGAAGAAAAAAAATGCCATGGCCAGTAGCCAACACAGGTTCATCGCAGTACACTAACATTACCAACTAGCGTAATCGCAATCCAACTACGGAGTGATCAGATGAATCACTGGACTTGTAATCATATTTGAGAAGAGTAATTTAGACTTTTTTTTGTAATCATATTTGAGAAGAGTAATTTAGACTTTTTTTCTATATTTTAGGATGTCCTAACTTTCAATGCTACTTCCCGTCAACCCCGTTTGCGCAGCCATTGGATACAAGCAGTAAATTGTCCAGCGATAGTCACGGCTAATAAATAAATAAAGATGGGATCCGGTGCAACATCCGTAGTTATTACCAGTCTTTAGCACTAAACATGTATACAAGCAACTAGTCGAAACTAAAAGCCAATCTCCAAAACAACAAGATTCTCTGCATTCAGCATCAACTAGTCGAAACTAAAAGCTCATCTCCTCAACAACAGATGCTCTTCATTCAACGCAGAATAGTATTGGCAAAAGCTTGATGTCCACGACCTAAATTGGAACAGAAATATACAATTTTAGAATCAAACTGATATCAGTATAGAATCAAACCAAATCAGTAAAATTGCAAAACAGAAAAGAGAAACAGAGAAATTTTGCAGCATGTGTAGAAAAGAGAAATATGTTTCTGTGTGTGGGTGGGGTTGTTTGGAGAGAACAGGATTAGTGGACTTCTTTGTACAACTAGAAATTCAGTATCACCTCTTCTCTGCATAGCTTTTGCGCCCTTCACTTTCCTTCTCTTTTCCTGGCTCTCAGTTCCTTGACCATCTGTTCTCAACAAAAGTGTTTAAAAATTACAGAACATCAGAGACAAAAAAAAAAGGAATGCATGTCCAGCTAAAATCAGAAAGTAAGAACAAAGAAGGATCATGCTCAATTGACATCCTAAGAAAGTGTCATTCTGTTCTAACACACATTTCATAGTCATTGCACATTTCTATATGAAAATAACATCAATTACTGCATAAATAATTACTGAGACAGGTAGAACAAATGGAAAGAGATCAACGTCTAATAGTTGCTAGCTTCTTTGCAAATTCAGATTCTCTAGCTATCACCAATTGGAAACTGAAAGACTACCTATCCTTTCTCTGGCTGGCAGTGCACATTTTTATTCAACCATCAACTATATTTGTGAATATAGAGGATATAAATACCTGCTTCACAGCCTCACTGTTTTTAACTTTTTCGTTGCCAATAACCCAACCATTAGCCGCCATTTTGTTAACGTGATCAACATATGTATCCCAGTTCCAGTCAGAGTGACAGTCATCAAAAGCCTTACACTCTTCTTCAGACCAGTCTGCAAATCCGTTAGGGGCGAATATGCAAGCACCTTCTGGCCTTGAAGCATTATCTATGTCAGCACACACTGCAGTCTTCTTGAATAGTTCATAACGGCGAGCCTTTTCCTGCTCACTCCTGTATGACCGGCCATACTCCTTCATCCAGTCCTCAAACCTGGCCTTCATTATTGGCTCATCAACCTTCACATCTTCCCACTTCACAGCTTCCCTGTTTTCTTTGCGGGTCACAGCTCTCGTGTTGGTCACCTCTTTGAGATACTCCTCTTTGTCAATCGGACCATAATTTGTTTGAAAGTTGACATAATCAAAGTACTCAGGCCAGTTAACGTTGCCATCTTTGTCCACAAACCCTGCCTTGATGGCTGCCTCCCGACTCACGTACGGCTCCTTGACGGTTTCCTTCTCCTGAACGGCAACTTCGGCAGCCTCGCCAGTGACATCAGCAGCTACATCTACAAGGGCACACATTGAAACTGAACAGGTTAGAACAGGTAACAAGTAGACAAGGGTACACATTGAACAGGTAACAAGTAAAGTGTGGTTCATCCACAGGTTACACATGAAACAAAAAAATCGACGAGGAATGTAGAAGCAATTCGATACCTGATTTCTTGTTTACTGTGTTGTAATACAGAGCTGCCACGAATCCAGTAATCGCAGCCGTGGCTGCAGCACCATAAACGCTACCAGCATCGGCGAGATCCCTCTGTATCGCGATGAGAAACATGAGCTGCGAGTGCAGAAGAACGCAATTTTGGATCTGGGATCTGGGTGGAACGGAACTCACCAGGGTGTGGAAAGAGCGTGCTGGCCTCCCATCTGCCGACCCGGGAGCCTTCTGGACGCCGATCCCCAGCGAGGACATCGCCTGCGCGCTGCGGTTTCCGAGTGGCGAGCACCTCCGGGTGAGGAGGGAACTAAGGCCGCGGAGGAACATGATCTCACCGCTCCCTCTTCCTTAGTCGCCTCGAATTCCTCTTCGCTTCCCTCTCGCCGCCGCCGCCGCCGCCGCCGCGCCTCCTTTCTAGGTCTTGACGGCCTTCCCTGCTATGATGGGACACGGTTTGGAGGGACGGCCTTCCCTTTCTAGGTCTTGACCGCCGAACAGAGAGAAGAGGACATGGGCCTTCATCGTCTACACGCCCCATCTCTTGCACGACAGAAGGCCCATGTTGGCCTGTCGTGGAGATGATAATCGATTGGAAAAAGTCCTCTTGGCGTGTCCTTCAACTATTGTGTAAGTCTGACTTCGGTCCCTCTTCTCTAAAACTAGATATTTATAGTCCCTTAAGTTTGAAAACCAGTTGTTTTACGTCCTCAGCGGTTTCGAGTGTGGTTTGGAGGAGGTAAAATGAGTTCTCATTGAAAGTACGAGGACGTAAAATAATCATTTTGAAAAAAAAAATTATGCACATATTTTTTAAACAAATATTATAAAAAAATCTAAAGTCGGTTTAATTTATAAATTTCAAACAAAAAGTTTTAATCATAAAAATATGAGACTAGTTTTATATTTTCCCGAAATCATGTTTTCATATCATAGTATACCTAGAGACTAGTATGGATCCAAATTAGGCATCAAAAGAAAAACATGATTTTAGGAAAAATTTAAAATATTTTCATTTTTTCTAGTCTAAAACAAATTATATATATTTTTTAAGATTAAATGATATTTTAGAATCTTTTTATATTTTCTCTAAAAACAAAAAATATTTGCATATTTTTTTAAAAAAACATAATTTTACACCCTCGAACTGTCAACAAAATTCCAATTTATCTCTTCAAAACCCTTGAAACCATTAAAGATGAAAAGCAACCGGTTTTCAAAGTTAAGGGATCATGAATATCCAGTTTTAGACATGAGGGACGGAATTTAGACTTAGACAATAGTTGAGGGACGCTAAAAGAACTTTTACCTAATCGATTACTCAATTTTTTTAGGGCCAATCGAGAACAGTGCATCTGGAAGTCTTATCTTCACATAATATTCTGATGATGGACTTTATTCTGCCTCCAATGGCTGGCTGCCTGGCTTTATAATAATAGGCTTCCGGTTGGTTGAGCTGTTAGGGGTGATTTGTTTGTTGGATCATCGTTACTTTGTGTGCTTTCTCTATATAATAAGAAACCCGAAAGAGGTTGTTCTGAGGCTGGAATATTAATACATATTCCCTTTTCTAAAAAAATCTGCGCATAATATTAAAGCAAGGATTGTTGGTCCTTTCCTCTCATAATGCTGACAAGTGGACCTCACGTGCATGTTTTCATAATCATTATAGAGACCAAGTACAAGTAGGATAAGTCGAAATTAAATTAAAGCATGAGAGAAAAAAAAGAAATTTACATGCATCAAGAGGACTAGTTAAATCTCTCAATATATATCCATGTGGTATATGTCCATTGCAACGTACCGGCACATTCTTAGTAAAAGAGTAACTATATAGTCGGTCCTTAGACTTTCTCTCATTCCGGTCCCTAAACTCTCTAAGTGCAGATTTAGCTCCCTAAACTTAGATTAGGGTGTTATCTCGGTTTCTGAACTTGCGAATTGTATATTTGACTCTCTAGAGCAACTCGACACGCGTGCACGCCAATTTTCCCGCGGTAAATCCATCCACACGGACACAAGGGTCATGGAAAAAATAAACAAAGGCCACCACATGGACCTTTATTTGAATATGGAGAGTACAAGATTAGAGTCTTTTGGATTTAGTCCACCATATAAAGTTTTCTATTTTTTAAGTCCGCCTATAAAACTCTAAATTTAGCTAGGATTATACCTAGTCTGTTGGAGTTAATCTTTGCTTCAGGTGTCATCCAAATCTATATACTTATAAAATACAGATTATTTTTTTATCAGAAACAGTTATTTCTATTATTTTGTTCTAAAAGGCGATTTTAGAGTAAAAATGACACTGTACTAGAGGGATTGCTACCTTCTGCTCCCAACGTTGTATATATAATTATCTTTCTATAATAGCTCATCACTCGTGAAGCATCTTTATCTCCATCGGTTGCACTAATCTGATTGAGCTAGACATGAAGTGCTCCTATTTCGTGAATGATGCTCACTTGGGATAGTCATAAAACTTCAGACAGTTATCCCTAGCTTCAAACCCACAAAAATAAATCCTAGTTTGACTTTTAAATTCTAACTTTACTTTTCGCTATTGGTTAAATAATTTGCATTGTTACCATATATGGCCCCAAGATAGGATACAAAGCTATGTTACCGAGCAATGTCATCTGCAGATATTTGAAAGAAATGGAGATCAGTGAAAGAGGAGGTTTCGAGGATGAAATCAATCTGCCAATGAGAGACACATGTAGGATTGCAGGCACGCTTGGTGCTATATATGTTGCTGACACCTACACTTTGGAAGTTTGGAAGTGCAGTTGATCAGTTTAGCCAGAAACAGCAAGCAGCCTATATCTGTCACGAGACACCTGCACAAGGAAAGGAAGGATAACTACCTCTCCTCGTTCCCGCCATTCCCTCCCTACCCTCCAAACTCCAAACCAATTTTCCTTCTGAATTGAAAAAAAATTCACCAAGCCCATCCATCCCCAAACTAAGCAAAAATTCTCTCTCCCCTTCCATTTCCATATCTCGGCGTCGTCCAGGTCCGTTCATGTCTGTGGCTGCCTGCCCTCCGTGGGAGCAGGCAGCACGCATCATTCCCCGCAGCCATGGGCCAATGCTGCTCCAAGGGCGCCGGGAATGCCGCGGGGTGGAAGCAGACGAAGTCGTAGACGGGGGAGATGGTGTTGACGAGCACGAGGTTGACGCCCATGAACACCAGCAGCCCCGTCATCGGCCGTGCTCGGTGCGTCATCTCGCTCGCTCCCTCTTTCCCCTCGCCGCCGCCGACGAGAGATCGACGAGTCGCCAACGAGAGCGGTGAGGAGCGAGCTCCAGGACCCGCACGAGGCGACAAGGGAGGGCGGGTGCGTCGTACGCTAGGTCAGGTCAAGGTGGGCAGCGGCGGGCCGGCGGACGGCGGTGGCTTCAGCAGGGCGGCGGCGGCGCACGGGCGGCGCACGGCGAGGCAAGAAGAGCGGTGGTTAGGATCAATCTAGGCCGCACATCTCTTATCCGATGGCTATGGTTAGCTCACGAGCTTTAATGGGCCGAACGAACATGGCAAGCAGCAGTAGGCCAGACGTTAATAGCCCAACCAACATTCTAATAGGCGGCCCGGCCCAGAATCTCCAAAGAGTCCAACACGAACTATCGCCCACGTCGGGCCGGCACGACCACTATGCACCCCGGGCCGGACCGTGCTAATGCCGGGCCATTTCTGGCCGTGTCTTGGGCCGCCCATTTATTGATGGAGATGCACCTGATACGCCACTTGACAATGTTGTTCTCAACAGGCTCAAGCAGTTCAGGGCCATGAACCAGTTCAAAAAAGCAGCACTGAGGGTACGTACATATCTGATAACAGCTCCACATATCAAACTGCTGAACAACACTGCTTACAAGGGAAATTTTAATTTTGCCCTCAATCTAATGTAGATCATAGCCGGGTGCCTATCCGAAGAGGAAATCACTGGGCTGAAGGAGATGTTCAAGAACATCGACAAAGATAACAGTGGGACCATTACGCTTGATGAGCTCAAACACGGGTTGGCCAAGCATGGAACCAGGCTGTCAGACAGTGAAATTCAGCAACTGATGGAAGCAGTGAGTTTTCACTGTATAAATTGTGGTTCTATTCAAAGTGAGGAGGACATCTGAAACGACCCCTTCCGAAACCGTTTATAAATTACAGGCTGATGCTGATGGCAACGGGTTAATTGACTACGACGAGTTCGTCACCGCAACAGTGCACATGAACAAACTGGATAAAGAGGAGCACCTCTACACAGCATTCCAGTATTTCGACAAGGACAACAGCGGGTAAGTTGAACTTCAAAACAATACAGCTGTGATACTTGAATCTGGACTACAGACATTTCAGAACACATACTCTACTTCATTTATCTCACAGGTATATTACAAGAGAAGAGCTTGAGCACGCCTTGCAGGAGCAGGGGTTGTATGACGCCGATAAAATCAAAGAGGTCATCTCAGATGCCGACTCTGATAATGTAAGGAACAAATATTATGTTACAGAAATAGAATACAGTATATCAAATGATAAAATCGTCATGATTAACTGTTCCCTGTGTTGATTGTATGTTTTTTAGTTTCTTCAAAACAAGAGATTAAAATTTACTTTTGCACATGCAGGACGGAAGGATAGATTATTCAGAGTTTGTGGCGATGATGAGGAAAGGGACAGGTGGTGCTGAGCCAATGAACAACAAGAAGAGGCGAGACGTAGTCCTATAGTGAACCCGAAAGTTTGTAATGTGTATAGCAATTCAAACAAGCAAATTTGCACAACTGTACACAAATGCAATGGAGTTAATTTTGTGATTAATTTCATGGATGGCTGTGTACATTGTGCTACTGATTGCAGGGGATTTGAATGCAATATGTACAAACTGAGAAAGACATGGGTGTTCACGATGTATGCTAGTCACTCCGAAAGTGCTGAACCGAACATAAGCTTATTGTACTAGCGCTAGAAACAGAACAATATGATGGCGGTTCAGCACGTGCATATTTAGGAAGGCTACTCATGGCATCTATTACAATCATATGTCCTAGCACAAAAATAGGTCATACGTTTTAGAGAACACCTGCAAACCTACTGATACAGAAAAGCTTCAACACTTTAATTAAACTTTATCCATACAAATTGCAAACTGAACAAACTTTCTTCATACAAACAACATGACAGAAGGCACAATGATATCTGTTTATCAATCAAAATGAGGACACCGGTGTGCTCCAAACAGACCTCAAACCATCACAAGATACAATGAGCACTTCCGCACGTTGTATAAGGGACATGTTTTATACTTGAGATGAGCACTGGCAAAAAGAATGTTCTACATGCTTACAAGTAACGGATTCTAGTTCAATTATTCCACAGAACGTGTTTTGCATGTGGCGGAATGAATAAAAATAAGAAAGAGGAATTGAAAGCTTGTTCTTACCTAAGGAGAGTTCAATTAGTAGTTTCTAGAGAACCCTTCACTTGCACAGCTTCACGCTCCCTTTGGCGGCGTTCTCTCTATAAAGTTGGACACACATTTAAATAATATATCAATGTCAGGGTTTGTGTCACTTGTGTCATAACAGAATGGTATTGTTGTGATACACAATTGCGAGCTATGATCCTTCAAAGCTACAGGGCAACAGTTTCACAACAACGAGCAAACTATAGATACTGCTGTCATATGTTTCATCCCAGCCTGGCATTTCTGCAAACAGTTGGTGCACACGTATGGAACAGGAAACAGAACACAAAGAACGCATATATTTAATTAAAAGAACACACAAGACACAACATCGCCTTGGCAAGTGAGAAGGTAATGCAATCCAAATCAAAGGAAAACGCAGCAACCCACGTCCACGGGGTCAGAGAGGCATTTCTGGAAACAGCTGAGACGCGCACACTCTAAACCACAGCGATCAGCGAGCTCACGCAATCAAAGTAGTGGCACCAGGCATTGCTCGGCCAGGGTTTCAGTATTGCTGCCCGAAAAGGGGATTGTAGAAAGCTCTACAGACTTGACCCCTGCAATGGTAAGGAAGGACGGAAGGAGGAGGAAAGAGTGAGGCCAGTACCCTTCGTTCCCAGTAGGGGTGGAAGCAGACGAAGTCGTAGACGGGGGAGATGGTGTTGACGAGCACGAGGTTGACGCCCATGAACACCAGCAGCCCCGTCATCGGCCGCGCTCGGTGCGGCATCTCGCTACCTACCTCTTTCCCCCCGCCGCCGCCTTCTTCGGACGACGAGAGAGTGAGACACGAGTCGTCAACGAGCGGTGAACACCTCAAGTACCAGCACGAGGCGAGAAGGGCAGCTGCACTGGACGTTCGGCGACGGTGAGGTCAAGGGCCGCAGCGCCCCAGCACCGGAACGGCGGCCACCCGCCCACAGCCCAACATTCTCATAGGCGGCCCAGCCCAGAGTCTCCAAAGACGAACGAGCACGACGACACCACCAAACCAACGCATCAACCACCGCCGGCCGCCCCACTTTCTGCAGCGTAAATTCCCCAATCAAGCCAAACCCTAGCTTCCCTTTTGCTCGAGGGAGACGAAGATGGCGCCCAAGAGGAAGCCGCATGGCGGCGCCGTCGGGGAATCACCAGAGGAGCTGGCAAAGCCGTTGGACGACACCATGGAATCCTCAGCCGAGTTCGCCAAGCCGGTTTACCTTGTGGCGGTGCGCGAGGACGACCCAGCGGCATACTCCGTTCTTCAGATCGACGCCGCTGCCGTCGGCGGCGGCGGCGGCGGCGGCGGCAGCGGCAGCGACGAGAAGCCGCGCATCCGCACCGTCGCCGGGCTGCCCAGCACCACCGAGCCCGGCATGTCCTTCGTCTCGGTGCATTCGAAGCACGGCTCCTGGATCGTCGGCGTCGGCGGTGGGCTAAAAGCGGGCACCATCATCTTCGATCCGAGGACATTGAAGACGTTCCATGGCCCGCGGCTCGGGTACCCCAAGCGCAAACCCGTCCTGATCTCGCACGGCGGCAAGGTATACGCCATCTCAGCCCGCCCCCGGGTGGTGCCTTCCTTCGATCGCGAGCCATGGTTCGAATGCCTCAGCTTTAACGAGGGTGTGCCCTCCGAAGACTGCGGCCTCTGGGTCTCCTGGCGTCACCTGCCACCGCCGCCCTTCTTCCCTTGCTTCCTGGACCCCTATGAATTTCGCAATCCACCTGAAATTTCAGTCTCATCCTATGCTGCCGTGGGCTCCTACATCTTGATTTCCCCGCAACCGGAGCTTGTGGTGGGAACTTACGCTTTCCATGTGGTGAACCAAACGTGGGAGAAGATCCACGACAAGAACCTGCCTTTTGTTGGTAAGGCCGTGCCCCTTGGCGGGAGCCTCTTCGCTGCCTGCCCCATATCCAACAACAGCATCAATGCTTCAGCCTCTGCCTCTGTGTTCCACATGTCCATCAGGGAACCCTCGCCCAACCCTCTTGCGGCAGTGAGCACCCCTGCATTATCAATCCAAGAGTTTAAGGTGGTGGCCTCAGAGGACAAGATTCCTTGGCCACTCTTCTGCCCCCTGGGAAATGACAGCTTCTGTTTCATCAGGTTGGGGTCCTCTTCTTGCCGGCAAAGCCGCAAAGCATTGAAGCGGCTCCAGGTTAGCTTGACTGCCTTGCGGATTGAGAACATTGAGGCTATCATGACTCGCTGTCAGTCCCAGGGCGCCAAGACCAAGGATTTGCTAGTTGCAGCGCAAGTGAAGGAACACAGTCATACATGGAAATCAAAGGGTTTATCTGGCATGGCTGTGGTTGCTGCCTTCTCAATGTAAGCATATTAGTGTTCCTCTCTTTTTCTTCTTTAGGCTGTAGCTATCGTTTTAATTTCTGCTGCTGCTACTGGATTAAATCTTACATATTTGTTCCAGCAAATGAACTTAAGTATATTAGTGTTCTGGTTTCATATATAAATATTCCATATTTGAAACTTTTAGCAGCATTGAATCAATTTACTCTGGGAACAAGAAAAATAGGAAACATTGGTGGTTTGATTTGCTGCTACGTGATACGACACCTTTTATGTAGCAGCTTTTTTTGGCAAACTTATTCACATTGTCAAAAGTCACAATTACCCTCTGCATAGTTTCTGCAACAATTGGTAACGTGCCATAATTAATAATTTGAGTGAGCCAAAGCAGCCACTTTACTTCTCATCACTTTACTTATGGTGATAATCTGTGCTCCCTCTGCCCATCAATGTAAAGTTCGTTTTGATCAGAAAAGGTCAAATTTTGTAAATGGCCAACAATTTGTCAAATTATATGCATGTACTAAAGCTGTATCAGTAGATTGGTATTTTGAACTACTTTTTAAGATGATGTTGATTTTCTAAATTGATACTATATTTCAAAACTAACTGTAACTCCGTAAGAAAACACAAAGGTCATAGTCTACCTTTGACGACTTCATCCTTTCAAAATACGCTTTACATTGGTGAATGGAGAAATAATATGGAGCAAGCATACTTCAAAGGGACAAATCTGAGCTTGCCTGTTTTTCTAAAGTAGCATTACTAGACAAAGTAATCAAAGGGTCTTAGCATCACACTTACTTTCATAATGAAACATGCTTACTATGGGGGTCGTGCTGTTGCTACACACCCAATTTTACCTATTTGTCATGGGTAGGATGATGAGTTCATAAGGTACGTTTGGTTCATGGTCCGACCTGGCCAGGCCAAATTTTGGTAATGCTAGGAATTTTGGCTGTTGTTTGGTTGAAGGCAAAAATTTGGCTGGCCTTTTTTTTTTGCCATGAAGCCTCTGCTTCACAGAGTCAATGCAAGTTCTAGGCACCAAATTTCATGACATGGCAAGACATACCATACAAGATACATTAAGTGTTTGTTACAATATCTTGAGATATGATCTAGATCATAATTCTGATTTGGAATCTGATTGAACCAGCATATTCACAGCAATTGAATCAATGATTGACCCATGTGGACTTGAGTTTGACTATGTTCAAGTGCTAAAAAAAATTGTGACATAGGGTACCTATGTGTCGTGTCATAAATAAACTTCATTTGTTCTTTTGGTAGCTAGGAAACAGACTAATGGGCACTTGCCAGGGTATTCTGATCCACTCTTCCTCTGAAGGTTGAATCATGTTCTTTTAAAACTTGCATATAGTCATAGGATTGCGCTGACATCTTTCTGAACCCACTGAGAAATAGGGTTAAGCAGCTAACAAGGCTAATGAAGTAGAATTTTGGACCTGTTTTTCAGAGAACTGCATCAGTGCCTTTTTATCAACTGCAGATGCACATTGTTTTCGCTGGTTTTCTGATTCTCTGGTATACCAGATAAACGTTGTTTACTAGTCTACTCATCATCTGTAATATGAGTGCAATAACTGTTGCAAATTGGATGTTTACTGGCTTCTTTTTTTAAGATTACCTAGGGACACAGAAAATGTTGAGCTGGGGGATGAAATGACGAAGACAAGAGCAAGCTGCACTACCAGCACATTCTTCGAAGCACCTGTAATTCGCATAGGCTCATAATTGTCGACTTTTGTGTTAAGCAGATGTAGGTACCCCTTTTCACATTCTCATTGGGTTTTATGATGACTTAGGGACACAAAATGTTGAGCTGGGGGTGAAATGACAAAGACAAGAGCAAGCCGGGCCACTGATAGTGATAACACTCTCTTCAAAGCACACGTCATTCGCATAGGCTGATAAGTGCCAACTTTTGTGTTAAGCAGAATCTTACTCTCAAGGGTCCTACTCTCAATGGGTCGTATCTGAGTATGTGGTTTCCGTGTGAATGTTACTATTGATCATCGCTGAGCATGATAAATGGATGGTAGTATTGCTCGTTGTTGGTTTGCTGCTGACCTGTCAGATGAGAAGATTACATTAAGGGGCATTGCTCTGTCTAGGAAGTAGGAACCCCCAATCTTGCATGGCACACCGACAGCGTTTTATAAGGGGTAAAAAAGACAGCAGCCTCCGCTTGTCTGTATAAACGAGCCTGATCATATCTGCTGTTGTGCTTGTATAGTGCTAAAAATCAAATTGTAGACTGCTGTCTGTTTCGTTGTTCGCGGTTGCTGACGTTCGCGTAAAGGTAATGACGTGAAAAATAATATTGTTCTAGCTTTATCATAAATCAAACAATTAGTATGATTAGATATAAGCATCGACATTTACAACACCAAACAGGTACCCTATTAAAATTGTAGAGTTTCATGGACAACAGAAGAAAGAGTTTAATAGTAACATCCATGAGGCACAGTTAGTTTTTACTACTGATCTAATAACATTTAGTATTTGATAACATAAATATTGATATCTTATTTCATAAGATTGGTCAAACTTTAAACTTTGAATGGTTTGACTTCACAACTTAGAACGACACTCTTTTTAGGATAGAGTACTAACAAGCTCAACTTGGACACCATCTGATTTCATTTGCTGACGGCGCCTTTTTTCCTTTGCTTAATAACTAGAAAAACTAGGTCTTGGGCTACTTGAAGACTTTCAGCTCAAATGCGCAGTGGCATGTTTGAAAATCATGGACGACCAAACAAAGGGATTAAGAGTACTCGAGTGCATCTTTTAGCATACATCCTATATAACTAGTTGGAACAAGCAGCAAACAAGACAACTTCAAGGTGCTTGATGTCACAGAAAACAACGAAAATGCGCCCTGCACGTCTCCATCCTACACAGCCAGTGTTTGATGGCATTGACGCAACCCCTGAATCAAAAGGTAAACAATTTGTCAGTCTTGTCAAATTCAAATTATAAAAAACTAAGATGTAACTGTCTATAATCACATTACAATCAGTCTTGTCCAAATCTCAATTATAAAGGATGAATCAAAAGCCACTGTTACCCCTTCTCTTTCGAAAACTAGATATAACAAGACAATACTCACTCTAATATACTTGTCCCACCTCAGAGGTGGTCCCAGCTGGGAACCATGGGTTACCAGGTTTTAGAAACCATTCTTTCTTTTCTTATTTTTCTATTTCTACTCCAACCACTCCAAATTGTGATTCAATCTTATAAAGTCTTAATGATTATGGTATAAAAGGACATACTATACAAAGAATATTTCCGTTACCATACAAGAATTCGTCAGAAACTTGTGAAACAAAACACACATCTGCGAACACTTAAAAGCACATGAGAGAAAACACCTACTGTTGACTGGGAGCAACAAATGCATGATTGCACAATCATATGCAAACACTACTGATTACTAAATGCAAAACTGCAATAAAAAGAAAGATGAGTAAAAGGAGCTTCAAATTTCATTGAGCCTTGTGAACTTGTTTAGCCAGGCACTCATGGTTCCTATTGAGATAGAGGGAGTATGCTCATGTTACAAAACTTAATATTTTTTTGCACATGTCTCTCAAAGTTTATAGAATTTAACAAGAATACGAGAACAGAGTGAGTACAAGTATGATGGTATCACACTTAGTTCCAAAAATGCATGAGCCTCAATCTCATCTAGATCTTCTCTTTCTCACCATGTAGCCATAGTTGACAGTTATATACTTATATCATCTATCCATCTATACTTAATAGAGTCGGTCCAGACAACCAGTCAAACAAGAACAAAATCTAAAGCTGTTCCTTCATGGATCAGACTAGAAAACAAAAACTAAAAAAAATCAGGTTTGCAATATGGCCAAGAAACAAACAAAGAATATTCCTAATGGTGATGTAAAAGGGAAGGCACAGCCAACAATTTGTCAAGCTATTATTATCTCTTTCTATGCATGGTTTCTTCTAGAAGTGTCAAGGTTGCCCCAAGTGGAACAAAGAAAGTGTAGCATGCCGAGCTAGTTTGATCTTTAACTTTTGTGATTATTTGACTTCATTTTATACACATTAACTACCTGATTGTTTTCTTTTCCAAAATATAAAGAGTGTTGGCCTTATTCAACTCTTCTCCAAATCTATCACTCAACAATAATGCAACTTTACCAATGTGGATCTAAATGAACTACAATAAAAACTTTTTATCTACTTTCTAATTCTTGTTAACAATCCTAAAATAACTCATGAGGCTAAGGCTTAATGCAATGGTAGCCTAAAGCCAAAGCATTCTACCCTACCAAACAATTAATCAACACAATTGCAAACTGTAGTGAAGCAGTTGTTATCTACAATATTGTACAAGTGCAAGGAGGGAAAAAGAACAGTACAAGACTATTAAAGGACATTGAAGACGTTCCATGGCCCGCGGCTCGGGTACCCCAAGCGCAAACCCGTCCTGATCTCGCACGGCGGCAAGGTATACGCCATCTCAGCCCATAGTAACATCCATGAGGCACAGTTAGTTTTTACTACTGATCTAATAACATTTAGTATTTGATAACATAAATATTGATATCTTATTTCATAAGATTGGTCAAACTTTAAACTTTGAATGGTTTGACTTCACAACTTAGAACGACACTCTTTTTAGGATAGAGTACTAACAAGCTCAACTTGGACACCATCTGATTTCATTTGCTGACGGCGCCTTTTTTCCTTTGCTTAATAACTAGAAAAACTAGGTCTTGGGCTACTTGAAGACTTTCAGCTCAAATGCGCAGTGGCATGTTTGAAAATCATGGACGACCAAACAAAGGGATTAAGAGTACTCGAGTGCATCTTTTAGCATACATCCTATATAACTAGTTGGAACAAGCAGCAAACAAGACAACTTCAAGGTGCTTGATGTCACAGAAAACAACGAAAATGCGCCCTGCACGTCTCCATCCTACACAGCCAGTGTTTGATGGCATTGACGCAACCCCTGAATCAAAAGGTAAACAATTTGTCAGTCTTGTCAAATTCAAATTATAAACAACAAAGATATAACAGGCAATAATCACATTACAATCAGTCTTGTCCAAATCTCAATTATAAAGGATGAATCAAAAGCCACTGTTACCCCTTCTCTTTCGAAAACTAGATATAACAAGACAATACTCACTCTAATATACTTGTCCCACCTCAGAGGTGGTCCCAGCTGGGAACCATGGGTTACCAGGTTTTAGAAACCATTCTTTCTTTTCTTATTTTTCTATTTCTACTCCAACCACTCCAAATTGTGATTCAATCTTATAAAGTCTTAATGATTATGGTATAAAAGGACATACTATACAAAGAATATTTCCGTTACCATACAAGAATTCGTCAGAAACTTGTGAAACAAAACACACATCTGCGAACACTTAAAAGCACATGAGAGAAAACACCTACTGTTGACTGGGAGCAACAAATGCATGATTGCACAATCATATGCAAACACTACTGATTACTAAATGCAAAACTGCAATAAAAAGAAAGATGAGTAAAAGGAGCTTCAAATTTCATTGAGCCTTGTGAACTTGTTTAGCCAGGCACTCATGGTTCCTATTGAGATAGAGGGAGTATGCTCATGTTACAAAACTTAATATTTTTTTGCACATGTCTCTCAAAGTTTATAGAATTTAACAAGAATACGAGAACAGAGTGAGTACAAGTATGATGGTATCACACTTAGTTCCAAAAATGCATGAGCCTCAATCTCATCTAGATCTTCTCTTTCTCACCATGTAGCCATAGTTGACAGTTATATACTTATATCATCTATCCATCTATACTTAATAGAGTCGGTCCAGACAACCAGTCAAACAAGAACAAAATCTAAAGCTGTTCCTTCATGGATCAGACTAGAAAACAAAAACTAAAAAAAATCAGGTTTGCAATATGGCCAAGAAACAAACAAAGAATATTCCTAATGGTGATGTAAAAGGGAAGGCACAGCCAACAATTTGTCAAGCTATTATTATCTCTTTCTATGCATGGTTTCTTCTAGAAGTGTCAAGGTTGCCCCAAGTGGAACAAAGAAAGTGTAGCATGCCGAGCTAGTTTGATCTTTAACTTTTGTGATTATTTGACTTCATTTTATACACATTAACTACCTGATTGTTTTCTTTTCCAAAATATAAAGAGTGTTGGCCTTATTCAACTCTTCTCCAAATCTATCACTCAACAATAATGCAACTTTACCAATGTGGATCTAAATGAACTACAATAAAAACTTTTTATCTACTTTCTAATTCTTGTTAACAATCCTAAAATAACTCATGAGGCTAAGGCTTAATGCAATGGTAGCCTAAAGCCAAAGCATTCTACCCTACCAAACAATTAATCAACACAATTGCAAACTGTAGTGAAGCAGTTGTTATCTACAATATTGTACAAGTGCAAGGAGGGAAAAAGAACAGTACAAGACTATTAAGTCAGGCTGTTTTTCATCTAACATGCTTAGCAACTATCATAAATTATCAGCACACCCATTACCCTTAGCAAAGCAATTGCTATCTTCAATAATGTAAAAGGGCAAGGAGGGAAAACAAAAGTACAAGACTATTTGTCAATAAGTCAGGCTGTTTTTTCAATTTAACATGCTTAGCAACTACCATCAATTATCAGCACACCCAATACTCGTAAATATTTTTCAAGGCATCTACATAGCGAATTTTCTAGCATCTAAAATAAATAATAGGCCTGATTCCAATGAAAAGGATAAAAGATGTTTCTACATATTTTTCAAGGCAATTCATATTCGGATATGGGAGGGCAGAACAAAGGAAAAACATATGCTAGGACAAGAAATGTAGCAGTACAAGTAATATTCCAGTGCAAGGAAAACATCCTGAGAAACGAAACGGCATGCAGAAAAGTACATGGCATTTATATCTGTTGCTAAAAGGTAAAGGTGCTTAAGGAACATATCTCTGAAATAAAGGTTTCAGTGGGACTTACTTAAATGGATAAAAATGTGAAGGCAAATGGAGAGAACCCATGGGATGAACAGGAAATCTTGAAGTCCTGTTCCCATTGGCTGCAGACTGCAACATCTGGCTTCGCAGCTAGCAATGTTTCCTCTGGAATCTCCATGGATGATGGGTCCTTTGTCTCATAGGTTCTCAAGTTTACATGCGCCTCCTTTGGAAAGAATTCGAGCTTCTTGGGATGAAGAGCCACGCTGCATCCATCAAGCGAAAGACTGAATGAACAGAAGCGTCCATCCTCCAAGGAAAAGAAGCAGGGCCCAGCATCAACTTCATGTTCCATGCATTTTACCGGGAGCACGGTGACGGATAACTCAAGAGCATGATCCTTGCCAGAATTTGTAACAGCAATGCGATAAGCATTGATGGGCCCATCATCCTTTGACAAGCCAAGGAATAACGAGCCAAACGGGGTAGCTTGGCCAACGAAGGGCAGCCTCTTGTCATCAACCTTGTGCCACTGGCATGAATCATCAACTGAGTTGGTGTCAAATGCATGTGTGCCCCACGGTTGATTGAACGACACCAATATGTAGGCGCCGACCACTGCATAGGACCTGACGATTACAACTGGCAGCATGGAGTAGCCTATTGGGCGAAGCTTCCAAGGGAAGCAAGGTGGATGCGGTAGCCTAACCCAGGAGCATCCCTCCAGGTAGGAGGAGTCGCCAACAGTGACAATTTTGGCGTTGGAAAGATCAAGCACCTCGAACCAGGGTGGGAAATCTGGGTCTGAAGTCCAGGAGGGAGTCTTGGACAGGGCATAAACCTTGTCCCCCACGGATGTCAGGATAGGGCGCCATTTTGCGGAATTGAGACCCGGCCCGTGGATGACCTTGCTGGTCTTGGTGTCGAAGATGATGGTGTCGCCGGGATTGCCCCCGGCGTGTAACACCCCGCCTTCCACGAGCCGCCCCGCACAGCCCTTCCGAGGGGCGTGCACGCGTACACATAGCACCCTGCTTACACTTTCGTCCTCGCTTCGTGTAAAAGGGTTAACCCGAAGGTGCTATGGCTGGAAGACAAAGGCTTATAAGTTGCCTCCACCCTTGCTAAACTAGCAAGGTGGCACTAAACACGTGCATCCCAGCTCAACACATCATTAACCTTCTTCGGGTCAACT
>OAMR01000211.1:921709-953330 GCA_900205405.1 Echinochloa crus-galli
ATCCGGATATTCTAGCTGAGTCCATAGCACTACTCATGGGCCACTACCGGACCATACAAACTGGGCCGGGTGTGACACGGCGCCAACGATCCACGCGCGGTGCGCTGAGCGCAGGGAGGTGAAGGTCTTGCCGGCAGCAGCGGTGGCAAGACGGGTGAGTCGGTGCAGGCGCTTCCGCTTCACCCGCGAAGGATTGGGCGAAGGATTGGAAGAGGCGACGTCCACCTTGTACACGGAGTACGGCTTGGAATACTCGGACCAGTCCCAGTGGCATGCCACAAGGTAGGCAGAACGACCCCGGCCCTCATCCAACTCATCGCCGACGATCCCCTTCTGGTTGAGATCTTGCACAAGTGGATCGCCATCCCCTCGGTTCTCATCCGAATTACCGCCGCCCACGATCCCCAGATCGCCCATCTGATTCTGATCGGGATCTTCCCTTTCTTCCACCTCCAAATCTTTAATTGATGGCTTGGGCTTGTCACAGGAGGCACTGGACCCTCCGTGACGGTCCCCCATCTTTCTCTTCCCGCGGCCCATCCCTCCTAAGGTCTGTGCCGCCGCCGAGAGGCCGCCGGAGGACGGAAGGGGCAAGGGGGGAGGAGGAGGTTAGGGTTTCGAGTTTTTTTTTTCGAAGTTTCGGTGGAAAATCGGAAAGGATAGGACCGGAGGAGGCGGCGGCGCGGCTCTAAACTAGGGCTCGATTCGACCTCGCAGGGCCGAGCCATTTGGACCTCCAAGTGCTATAGATTTGTCCAAATGGGCCGGTACGAGGCCGAGTGTGGCCCAATATCGTAATGGCCCGATACGAATCGTGCCCATGCGGTGGTTGGGCCTGCAGAGGCCCACAGCCACGACCACCCTGTCTCTCTATCTCCGTCTCCACTCTCCACTGACCCGCGTCCCCTACGCCGCTCACAAGTGGCAAGACCCCAAACCCTAGCCCGCTGCTGGATGCCCCTCGCGTCCTTGACTCCCCGGGGAACTCCGCATCGATATTCCCCCTCCCCTTCCTGTCATCGCCGTCCGCCCGTCACCCTCCGCCTCCGGATGGCTTGATCCAGTACCCCACGAGGGTCCGAGGCACGCACAGGAGGCACCGAAGCGCAAGCGCCTGGTGCTGGAGAGGACTGCCTGGAGGGAGAGCGGGGGGCGGCTGCGGAGCGGAGCCGAGAATACAGGAGCGGCCGGCCAAGGAAGGCGTCATCGCGGAGTAGGAAGCAACCCAACACAATCCCGAAACAGCAACGTGTATTGGGGTAATTTTCTGAGTGTCTACCCAATTTCCTCGTCATTTTGACGACTCATTGGTATGATTTTAGTTATATATGAGCGGTGTTTTGAGTTGGAACACTGGATGCTCTGTCTGAGATCTTTTGGAAATATATAGTTCACCTTTTCTCGTTGATCTGCTCGTACATGTTAGCATGCTTGTTTGCTTTCATATGCAATCTGTGATTGATCGTGACCCATGTTCTCTTCAGTTACAAGCTCAGTGGGGTTAAAAACAGAAATAGCTAGAAATGCAGGAGAGTAAAACCGGAAAATGCGAGGATATTGGAAGTTGAATTATATTAGTTTGTTTCAGTCTTAAGTAGGTGTGTTATTTACAGTGCTTTTTCTGGAATTTGAAGCCTAAATGTTTGTCCACCAATGTTACTGTGCTCAAATTTCGTTTGATGATTGCATTTATCCTCCTTTCGCTAAAGAATGGCAACTAAATTGCATTGGTCTTGCCATTGACTAATTTGAGTGCTCCTACCTGTTAGTGTTTTGTCTTGTAACAGTAGTAAAATATGTACATCCACAACCTCTTGCGAGTTTGGATGCAGCTTTTGGTTCACGTGTACTGGACCGCCCCTTTCGTAACACTCAGTATAGTCAGATTCTGTAAAAAATACTCTTGCCTTTCTGTTTACATCTTAGCTCAGTAGGAGCACACATGAACTTTTGCCATTTATTTACCTGACTTGTAGTTTTCACATTCAGACTATGATGGAAGGGAACAATAAGGACAAGCCACCGATGAAACAAATGGCTGAACCTGAGGTCAAACGGAGACGGAGACGGAAACGGCATAGGGGGAAGAGGTCGGGGGAAGAGAACAATGAGGTTGGGTCATCCAAGAAACCCAAGGTTGATTTCCAAGAAGAGGTTTCTGGGGGCAAACAGAAAAACGGAGACAACAAGAGGAATGAACTGCAAAAGGAAGTCAAACGTGAAGAAGACATCGAGACCAAGATGAATGTGCCAGCAAAGGGACTGAAGGTTGACCCCCAAGTACAAAAGGTCCCTAAAGTCCAAAAGGAAGCATCTGTAGGTTGTGGGCATAACATCAACAACAGGTTTGCTGCTTATTTGTTTAGTTGTTGTCACTAACATGTTGTTCACTAATAAATCTAAAATATAAATCAATAGGCATACCAACCAACTGGAGAGCTTATCAGCTTTGATGTCAGCAAAGAGGCGTACATTGGAAATCACTGATGACAGGGATAAAGCACTGAAGGTCCGTGGTTGCTCAAGTGGGCTTTATATGGAGGTCAGTATAAGTTTGAACTTCTTTTGTTATGGTAGTGGGACCAGCTCTAGGCCTAGGCCCACTAGTCTATCCCTAGATCTACCATATCATCTTTCTTGTTGCATAGATGTAAGTTTGTTCTTTTTTTGGTTAATTTGCTATGTATGACAGTGGTCCAAGAACGATGACCAGTACTTCTTGTGGGGAAGCATTGCAGAGGGAAAGCTTTACATAAAATTTGAATTTCATTGCGGTGAGTCTCAAATATGTTTATTTATTCTGAATGGTTGGAATGTCTTATGAACTGATATCTTTTGAATTGCATAGGATTTGAACTACATGCAAATGTCTTGGATGTAAAGAATCCAATGTTAGCATTTTCTGAATCATTTGATCGTGGTGGATGGAGGGAAGTAAAGCAGATGCTTCAAGAGGTAAGGGGGACAAAAAACTTGGTGCAAACAATTACATCTAATTTTATGTTTGAATCATGTAATGTTCTCTCTTGCAGATATTTGGGCATGCAGATGGAGAAGTACCTGCTGGCCCTCATGATTATTTGCTTGCATTTACACGGACAGGAGAAATGCTTCACTTCCGCGTTTTTAAGGTAATCAGTGTGGGACTGTTGTGGCTTGGTGCCCTCTAATTTTTTTTCTAAACTTGTTCATATTGGAGACTAGCATGAATACAGCATTGCAAATGAGAAGTTTAGCGATTGTCTTCATCTTGTTGAACCGTAACTTTAGGTCAAGTTCATGTTTTCAGCATGGCTTCCGTACAAGTTTCTGTATTGTTTTGTTTTTATGTCAAGTCCCAGTTTTCCAGCACAGCTTCTGTACTTGGTTGTTGTTTTGCTACTGCATGTATATAATCTAAGTTTTTTGTTATGTAGCTCCACACCCAGCCTGCTCCAGATATGAAAAGTATGAGGCTGGAAGAGATTTCCCCATCATTTATTCTAAAGCCACTGGAGATACATCGCCCAGGTGATGACTCCACAGAAAATGTAGTGATTGAGAAATTCATGGATGAGGATGCTTTGATGCCTGAGGTATGACCATGTGCCTTCCTTTTCTTTCTCACTTTGTTCTTCTAAAATTGGTGCTACTCAAAAAATAATTAGCTTAAGTTTTTATTACTCTTCATAGCTGAAGACATCTGAGAAATGTCATTTTTTCTTTGCAGATCAGAAGTAGTTTGAAGTTAGTGCCATATACCATATTCTATGATGATTCATCATACACATCTATGGTTCCACATACAATGCTGCCTGCTATTTCACACAAAGTGATGCTTCCGTTACCTGCCAAGGATTTGCAGTGGCTTGGATTCAATTCCAGCTGTGAAGAGTTCTTTGAACGCTATCATGCATTCAGGACAACACATGTCCCAGGTACAGGGCCCGATCCTACATCGAAAGCCATTGTGTTTACTATGATCACATCACTGTTCCAATGAAAGTTTTCAGCAGAGGTCTTATTATCTGTGTTAAAGAAAACCACATATATGGCTGTTTAAGTGCTTTTGATGAGAAAAACATATTTCTGAGAAGAGGACGGGTGGTGATACTTGGTGTCAAGCTACTGCCATATTCAACAGAACAAGCTATAGAGAATTTCCTCACAGTTTATGCTATCATTATGCGGAGAATTAAGGGTATGACCATTCCTAAAGATTTGCAGGTGGCACTGGATCTGTTATCCAGTGACCCTATTGGTAGCTACGACATCATTGTAAACAACTTCGCTTGGATGATTGCATCGCGGAGGGACAATATGGTTGCTGAGTTACATGAGAACTTCTCAGAGCTTAATCCTGATTCTCAAGTTAGTCTCACACAGAACTTACCTGAAATGGACAGGTGGCTTGAAAAGTTTGCAAGCAATCGTTTGTTGTATGCTGTCCAAACTGACATGCTGCCAGAGAAGAAGGTTACAAGCCTAGAAGCATTGCAGAATCTTTTCAAGATAAGGGCATCTAAAACGCAAAGCACCGCTGTCAAGGAAAATAATTTGATTGATTTACTGATAAAAGATCCCAATCTTGGTCTTGAGCTATTCACTGGCAGAAGGTATTTCAAAGGAATACGGAACTCGTATGTTCATGTATCAAATACTTCGCTTAAGGTACGAATCCCTTTGTTTACTGTAGTATGCCGAATTATGCAGGTTTACATGTGAACATCCTTTGATTTAGTTATGTAACAATTGTCTCCTGGTTTTTCAGAGAAAGATGGGACCATTGCCAATAGAAACTGTTGATTTGGTAGTATCTTCTGAGTTTGCGGCGGCATGTTCATTTGTACAAAAAAGGGTGCCAACCGCATTTGAGGGAAATGATCAAGATAGAGCTTCTTACAAAAGGTTCAAAAGATTTTTCTGTGGTGTTGAAGACATCGAGTTCACTGCTGCTGACGAGAAGCTCAGCATGGGTAAATATCATGTCATTTGCAAAATATATCCCTTCTGCCTGCATACATTGATTTGTTGTTAAACCTTGTATTGGGCGACATGTCAGGTGGAGCACTTGGTGAAAAGGTGTGATTTGGGTAGAAGAGGGCTTAGCCATTCTTGTTTGTGTCATTCTGGGTTTCTGAAAAGTTGCAAGCAAACTAATCAACAGTCTTCCGACGCTCTGCTACTGTTTGGATCAAAACAGTGATTGGATAACATATTGCCTTGTCTGTAGGAAGTTTCTTCTTTTTAATTCAGATCTCTATTCTGTAGTGGACGATTGAGAGGTCATTTTGGGTTTGGCCTGGATCCAGTATGTGTTAACTGTAAGAAGGAAACGATGAGGAAGTGTTGAACTGTGGGTTCTTCCTGAACCTGAATCCGGATATTCTAGCTGAGTTGGGAGCACTGCGAAGGAATTGTAGTGTTTCTTAAATACTCTAGCTGAGTTGGGAGCACTGCGAAGGAATTTTAGTGTTTCTTAAATGTTCACTTAACGGTGTTACTACCTCTTGATTCATGTGCTGCTACTTCTTGGAGGTTTCTATCCCAGATTTACATTTTGTAAAATGGTTATTGATTTCCAGTTTCAGATGCTAAGACCCTCCACAGCGTGAGCTTGGAGTGGTGCTAAAAAAGGAGAGAGTGTTAGAGCACCGCTCCTCACATTGCAACAAGTTATGACGGCGCTACAAAATTCGGGAGCGATGCAAGAACAACCATCGGTGCCCATTGATTAGAATATTGGCTGTGTTTAGTTTCCAAAAGCTCCCAAAATTCTCTCTCCAAACTTCACTATTCATCTATCATATCAAGTCTCTCTCTTCATGCATGGAGCACTAAACGTGGGTAAATAAAAATTACATGGTTTTGATGTACACGACGAGATGAATTTTTTGAGCCTAGTTAGGTCATGATAGGACAATGTTTACCACAAATAAACGAAAAGTGCTACAGTGCGCTAGTGTCCGATGTAACTTTTTCACCCCTTTTTTCCCTCTCTTTTTTGGAACTGAACACAGCCAAGAGGGAGGAGGGAGACTGACACAGCCATGAGATTTGGAGGACCTTTACCCTGTGCTGACATGTCCTTTTCTCTTTTTTATTTCTCAAATGATGCATGCCGCCGGTGCTCATACGCTGCGACAGAGGAACACCGATGCCTATTTTTTACTGTGGGACCCGATATTTTTTGGGCTTCACTTCCTAATTGTGGAGGGCCTAAGAAGCAAACTATCGGAATTATTATTGCTCTTACCACCCTTTTAGCTTGTGTGGACTGGTAAGCTACGCGGCCACCGCACACCGATTCCCCCCACATTGTTTGGTTCCTAGTGGCTGGTTCGAAACGAGTTCGTTACTAAACCGAGTTAGTCTTTTAGAAAGCAAAAAAAGCGAATGGAATGCGTAGTAGGGCGGGAGCGGAATGCCGCAACATTTGCCTATATAAGATTTTCTTTTTTCTTCCATCATATCGCCAGTTGTATAGTATCATTAGACATGCTAGCAGTACAAGGAAAAACAGCAGCTGCGTCCAGGTAGCAATATCACGACCATGGCAAGTTGAGCAACTGTCACATGTGCATGGGAAAAATACTTCATCACTACAGACAACGTACCGTACCGCATCTCCTGAGATTAATCGTGCAATCAAAAGGCCCAGCTGTGAAAGAGGTATGACGCGAAACTTTCTACTGTCATGATATCATACAAAAAGGGAATCCCAAAATCATCAACTCTACGTGAATTCTTCCAACTCTTCTCCAAATCGATCCAGCCTTGACACCTCTGCATCATAATCACGGATCAGGGTATGGTTAACCGAACCATCATCTTCACTTGCATGGATTTGACGCCCACCAAACCTGAAAAGCAAAAAACAAGTCTCTTTTTATTGTTTATTTAATAGTCCATATCAATAGGGGAGAACAACAGGTAGTCACTCAGTTTTCTTTTATATTTGGGGCGTTTCTATGTGAAGAAAAGAAGAGAAACGCAGCACAATTAAGGTGAACTATATATATTTCTGTAACATTTCAGATTAAAACCAGTGAGGTCTTTGGCATATTCAAGGTTGTTATGGGACCAAATTGGATGTTCATGCCAGGAATCCTGTACTAAGCTAGTGTCACCACATCAGAAAGGAAGGGGGAAAGAAATGGGTTCAAACCTACCATCTTCCATTCATCTTCTCTATGCATTTAGCACCATCTTTCCGGTCTTTGAATTTAACCAGTATGACACCTTGTGGATGATTTTCACAAACCTGCATGCAGAAAGCCATAACTTAAAGGCTTGCTCCCATTGGCTGTAGACTGCAACCTCCGTCTTCACAGCTAGCATTGTTTCCTCTGGAACCTCAAGGGATGAAGAAGGGTCCTCTGTCTCATAGGTTGTCAAGTTTAAATGTGCTTCCTTTGGAAACAATTGGAGCTTCTTGGGATGAAGAGTGATGCTGCGGCTATCAAGCGAAAGACTGAATGAACAGAAGCGTCCATCCTCCAAGGAAAAGAAGCGGGGCCCTGCATCAACTTCATGTTCCATGCATTTTACCGGGAGCACGGTGACGGATAACTCAAGAGCATGATCCTTGCCTGAATTTGTAACAGCAATGCGATAAGCATTGATGGGTCCATCATCCTTTGACAAGCCAAGGAATAAAGAGCCAAACGGGGTAGCATGGCCGATGAACGGCAGCCTCTTGTCGTCAACCTTGTGCCACTTGTATGAATCATCACCTGAGTCGTTGGTGTCGAATGCATGCGTGCCCCACGGCTGATTGAACGACACCAATATGTAGGCGCCGACTGACACATAGGACCTGAGGATTACAACTGGCAGCATGGAGTAGCCTATTGGGCGAAGCTTCCAAGGAAAGCAAGGTGGGTGCGGTAGCCCAACCCAGGAGCATCCCTCAAGGTGAGAGCGATCGCCAATGGTGACGACTTGGGCGTTGGAGAGATCGAGCACCTCGAACCAGGGCGGGAAATCGGGGTCTGAAGTCCAGGAGGGAGTCTTGGAAAAGGCGTAAACCTTGTCCCCCACGGATGTCAGGATAGGGCGCCATTTGGCGGATCTGAGAGCCGGGCCATGGATGACCTTGTTCGTCTTGGCGTCGAAGATGACGGCGGTGTCGCCGGGATCGCGGCCCCCGGCGCCGATGATCCACGCGCGGTGCGCTGAGCGCACGGAGGTGAAGGTCTTGCCGCCGGCAGCGGTGGCGAGACGGAGGGTTGGAAGAGGCGACGTCCACCTTGTACACGGCGTAGGGCTTGGAATACTCGGCCCAATCCCAGTGGCATGCCACAAGGTAGGCGGAACGACCCCGGCGGCACTCGACCGCCGTCTGGTTGAGATCTTGCATCGGCTCATCATCTCCGTCCTCATCCGAATCACCGCCGTCCACCATCCCCATCTGATTCTTACTACCTTTCGTCCTGCTCCAAATCTGTAATTGATGGCTTGTTTTTCTGTTCTTCGATGGGGTTCCCATGGGAATCGGAAAGGATACGAGGTGGCGGCGGCGCAGGAGATGATGAACTGCTCTCTAACTGTCTTCGGCTGGCTGTTGTTGGTTTATACCGAGAAAAAAATATAACTTACGGTTGTGTAGAGAGAAAAATACAGCTGGTTGTCTGCTGAAAAGCCAGCCAAACAGGCTGTTTCCAAAAAAAAGACGACTTCGTTACTGAATATCTGCGGAGTAGTTTCACAAGAGAGCACAGCGGCAAATGAAAACGCGATGCTTGCAAGCCCCCGTATACGCCATCTCAAGCCGCCCCCGGGTGGTGCCCTGCTTCGATCGCGAGCCATGGTTCGAAATGCCTCAGCTTCAACGAGGGTGTGCCCTCCAAAGACTGCGGCCTCTGGATCTCCTGGCGTCACCTGCCACCGCCACCCTTCTTCCCTTGCTTCCTGGACCCCTATGAATTTCGCAATCCACCTGAAATTTTCAGTCTCATCCTATGCTGCCGTGGGCTCCTACATCTTGTTTTCCCCGCAGCCGGAGCTAATGGTAGGAACTTACGCTTTTCATGTGGTGAACCAAACGTGGGAGAAGAAATGCCTTGAAGTTCAGGAAAGAAATATAAATGCCACATCACAACCATATACTTCCAAAACATATTATTAATAAAGAAACAACAATAGCTATTGGAAATAAAGTAAATGGCAATATGTGATATTTTTTCAGTTTATTTAAGGTATTCTCAGCATTTTTTTCACAAATTATTATATCCATCTAATATAACATATGCACTCTCAGCAGGTACACGGCGTAGGGCTTGGAATACTCGGCCCAATCCCAGTGGCATGCCACAAGGTAGGCGGAACGACCCCGGCGGCACTCGACCGCCGTCTGGTTGAGATCTTGCATCGGCTCATCATCTCCGTCCTCATCCGAATCACCGCCGTCCACCATCCCCATCTGATTCTTACTACCTTTCGTCCTGCTCCAAATCTGTAATTGATGGCTTGTTTTTCTGTTCTTCGATGGGGTTCCCATGGGAATCGGAAAGGATACGAGGTGGCGGCGGCGCAGGAGATGATGAACTGCTCTCTAACTGTCTTCGGCTGGCTGTTGTTGGTTTATACCGAGAAAAAAATATAACTTACGGTTGTGTAGAGAGAAAAATACAGCTGGTTGTCTGCTGAAAAGCCAGCCAAACAGGCTGTTTCCAAAAAAAAGACGACTTCGTTACTGAATATCTGCGGAGTAGTTTCACAAGAGAGCACAGCGGCAAATGAAAACGCGATGCTTGCAAGGCCCCTCATGTGCAGAAGGGACAAAAAAAATGCTACAACATTGGCTACGTAGAGGATTTTTCTTGCATCGTATCGCCAGTCTCTTTCCATCATGCTCCATCTTACAAGTTGTATCGCAATCTATCAGTATATATAGAGACAAAAGAAAAAAAAAGCAGCAACGTTCAAGTAGCGACCATTGCAAGTTGAGCAACTGCCACATGTTACCATGGGAAAAATACTTCATCTCTACAGACAACGTATCGTACAGCTTGTGGTTGCCACCGGCAAACATTTTCTTCTGCTGAGATTAATCATGCAACCGAAAGGCCCAACTGTGAAAGAGGTAAGACGCAAAACTTTCTACTATCATGTTACCATACAACAAGGGAATCCCAAACTCGTCGACTCTACGTGGATTCTTCCAACTCTTCTCCAAATCGATCCAGCCTTGACACCTCTGCATCATAATCACGGATCAGGGTATGGTTAACCGAACCATCATCTTCACTTGCATGGATTTGACGCCCACCAAACCTGAAAAGCAAAAAACAAGTCTCTTTTTATTGTTTATTTAATAGTCCATATCAATAGGGGAGAACAACAGGTAGTCACTCAGTTTTCTTTTATATTTGGGGCGTTTCTATGTGAAGAAAAGAAGAGAAACGCAGCACAATTAAGGTGAACTATATATATTTCTGTAACATTTCAGATTAAAACCAGTGAGGTCTTTGGCATATTCAAGGTTGTTATGGGACCAAATTGGATGTTCATGCTAGGAATCCTGTACTAAGCTAGTGGCACCACATCAGAAAGAAAGGGGGAAAGAAATGGGTTCAAATCTACCATCTTCCATTCATCTTCTCTGTGCATTTAGCACCATCTTTCCGGTCTTTGAATTTAACCAGTATGACACCTTGTGGATGATTTTCACAAACCTGCATGCAGAAAGCCATAACTTAAAGGCTTGCTCCCATTGGCTGTAGACTGCAACCTCCGTCTTCACAGCTAGCATTGTTTCCTCTGGAACCTCATGCCAATCTGGCTTCCGTCCAGATCATTTATTGAATGAAATGGTGAAAAATTTGTTTTGCAAAGAAATTGGTAATAGCTTTTTTCCAGACATGTTCATAAAAGCTCCATGTATAGGGATAGGTGTACCTTGACATTATCCAGTGGACCAAACTTGCTGCATTCCTCTCTAACATCTGCCTCAAGCTCAGAAAAAAACTCTTCATCCGCCTGCAAGTTCAGGATATTCCAAATAAAAAAAAGAAATTTGTTATGAAGCATGAACCACGAGAGCAATCTGAAATGATCTAATGTGCAAGCAAATACAAGCCCAATCCCAGATCAAAGAGCACAAATTGTGGGAGGCTCAGATACTTACTATCAACTCGGCCGGAGTGAACATGTGCCGCAAAATAATGGTAGTAGGAATCATCACCTTCTTATCATCATGTCCACCTAGTTAGAGGAAATCAGTAAGGAAAGAATGAGGTTAGATCCCAAGTTCGAATCCGCTATGATTAAAGTATCAACCAAAAAACAGAAACCGAAATTACCCCATCCAAGCATTTTGTCTTCAACCTTCTTGGTCTTCCTTTTCTTTTGTTTATCATTTTTCTTTGCAACAAAAACATCACCTGAAACAAATGTGACCGCATCAGTGATAAGGTTTGTAGCTGATGGCACACAGAGTATTTGGTTTGGATAGAACCATGGGCAATACCTTTCTGCTCAAATTTAGCTGGACTTACAGACATCAGAGTCTTACCACCAGGACGGAATGATGTACCATCCAATAACTGAACTGCTAAAGCTACAGAAGGCTCCTGGACCATGGAAAGGAAAAGGCACATAAAAGAAATGCATAGCGATTCCAAATAACCTGAGCAGTTCAAAGTTCAAACAGACCGATACCTTGAGATATGTCACCAAGGCATCACCTTTTTTCCTGCCAGTTTCCTTGTCAGTATAGATCTTCACACGAGGCTTTTTAGTCTCTGGGTCCTGCAGTATCAATTATCAACATAGGGCCTGTTTAGTTCCAAAATACTACTCCCAAATTTACTGTGCAAAAAGGAGATTCCCTATCACATCAAAATGTCACAACATGCATGGAGTACCAAATGTAGATGAAATCAAAAACTAATTGCACAGTTTTGTTGTACTCTATGAGACGAACATTTTAAGCCTAATTAATAAACTTTTGGATAATTTTTCACACATACAAACAAAATGCTACAGTGCGCCGACTGACGCGCGTCAGCCGGCGCAGTGGCCTGCAGGCCCGAATTCGGGGGCTCCTTTCTGGATCCGAACACGGCCATAAACAGGTGTTGAATGCCTTGAAGTTCAGGAAAGAAATATAAATGCCACATCACAACCATATACTTCCAAAACATATTATTAATAAAGAAACAACAATAGCTATTGGAAATAAAGTAAATGGCAATATGTGATATTTTTTCAGTTTATTTAAGGTATTCTCAGCATTTTTTTCACAAATTATTATATCCATCTAATATAACCTATGCGCACTGTACCGATATATAGTAACATAATGCAGGGTGCACGTTTGGGCAGCTGAAATTTGCAAGTGCTAGATTTGACCGTGAAATATATATACGCTAAGTTGAACAATTTGCAAAATGAACAGCCTTGACATGTATTGAATGTCCCAGGATACTGATAAGTCAAACTACAAAGTTCCTCTGCCAGTATGCCAACTAGGTACATTCTCAGATGGCAACTATATACTAATCCTAGTACCGACAAAACCAAGCCCTTTCACAAGAGGGAAACATCAAAGTATCATCAAGAGTGAATAGCACAGACACAACAATTTTTGTCCCTGGAACACAGCAGATTAAAAGCATACCTCCTTGATTATTCCACACTTGGTAAATACCTCCACAATCTGCAAAGAGATCCAACATTAGGAGTTCAGAACAAGCATTTTTAGAACAACAAACTAATTAAGAATGTCATAAATGGCCATTCAACAAAATGATCTCCCTAAGGATGAAACGAAATGTGGCTTCAGAATTAGTTGATACAGATAAATTACCTCCTCCAACGTGACATCATCAGGCAATCCATTTACATAGACGTGTGTGTTGACTTTGAGATCAAACCAACTGTCTGGAGGTTTGTTAGCTTCCTACCACATAAATCCAACAGATTAGTAGAAGACTAGATGTAACCAGTCAGGCTTACCAAGAATTCCTACAACGGCTTGGAAACTATACCTTCTTTTCAGCAGGCTTCTCAGAAGATTTCCGCTTCTTGTCCCCTCTCTTTTCCACTTTGTCTGATTCTTTGTTTTTATTTTCATCCAAAGTGTTGATTTGTTCTAATACAGAAGGACCAGGGATATCTGGTGCCTGAAATACTTCTTCCTCAACTGCAAAAGTCATCTCTTCAACAGCATAATCTTCCTTTTCACCTGAAGCGTCATTCTACAAAGGAGTAAGAAAATTTAGAATAATAAAAATACAAGATGAAGAAGGGAAAGTTTGTGCTCTACGGATTAACAGATGAATGTGATATCTAATGAAATACTTCCAGTGTATATATAATAATTATTGGCTATTGCCAACATAAAGCGATAAGAGGAACTAAACTATTGGGTGGACTACAAGTAAACCATGATCTATACAGGTATCTACTGGAACAAAACATAGTTTTTAATCCTTCAAATAAAACTTGTAGACAACATGAAGAAAAATTAAGAAACTGCTGTCCTAAGCAAGCGAGCAAAGCAAGGACTGTGGTGAGGGGCAAGAAATCGATGAGAAAGTAAGCGTAAGCTGTAGATTAAAGAGTAACTGATTCAGATAAAGAAATAAGGTTTTCTCTTTCTCTAAAGTTGCTAATGTCAAATATAATATTCTTGAAGCCAGTACAGTCTTCAAGAAACAAATAATCTCACAAAAATTTCTGAGTCTACTAAGGTATGGCTGGAACTTTCTGTTGGACGGTCCTTTGTTATGACGTAATTACGTATCAATTAAACCAATGATCTACCAACATGAGTTTTATCAGCTGCCAATTTGTAAATTTTCATAAAGTATGTACAGGACATCCAAGCTCTAAACTCAGGAGGCTATCATGAGCTTCAACCATGGAAAGGAAGAAAAAAAGGCAGTACAACTAGGCAGTGTAAAAGATTAACCAATACAACTAGGCAGTGTATCTAAACCTAGCAATCACAGGGACAGATAAGCAATACTTACTTGAGGAACCCATGCCCTCAGAGTACGGTCCCATTTGTAAATGGTGCCATCATCATCAGTGAATTCCTCCTCTCCATCCGGAGGGGTTGCTGGTCGCTCATCATCTAGCTGGTTTACATCACCATCTTTAGCACTGCTTTTCAAGGCCTCCGCCTCCGCCTCAGCTTCTATAACCTCCTTCTGAAATTTCTCAAAATCATCTTCAGCATCTGGAGCAGCTGCACACATGTTCAATGAATGAGGGAAGAGAACCCTACAGAATTTTTATTTTCAACGTACAGTACAACGTACAAGTCAACAACATACGAACCTTGTACAGATTGGTCCTTTGCCGTGACCTCAGAGTGTAACTCGGTGATCGAAGATAGTGGCATCCATTCAGTCCTCCCTTCTGCCCAGAGCATTGTGCTCTCATTGAGATAACCATTTGCAAAATGTTCTGCAAAGGGAGCAATTTACATTTTCAATATTAGTTGGGGAATCAAATTCAAAAGCGTGGAAGCAAAACCTTCTCCGCGAGATTATCTACACATTAATTAAACTTCAGGGAACGAGAATAAAATAAGCAAGGAGCTAGATTCAGCAACAACCTCATGGACTAAACCCTAAGCCCAATCGCACAGAGAAAACTATTAAAGTTAAATGCACTAAATTGCTAGGACGAAGCCGGATATGATCACCTCGAAGCTCGGCAAGCGCGTAGGGGCCGACACTGTCCTGGTTCGGGCCGAGCACGTACCATCCCACCTCGCCGGCTGCGGCGCCGCCGCCGCTGGTCTCCGTGGGCATCGAGCCCGGAAGGGAAGCGGGGGATGAAGAGAAAGCGGGTGGGTATTAGGGGAAGGAAGATGATGCTAGCTCATGGAAACGGGTGCCGGCGGCGGGGAAGGAGAGCGGAGGCGGCTGGCCGGAGAGGCGTGCGCGGCGGGAGGGGAGGCCGGAGGCGTCGGCAAGCGGCGGAGGGACGGCGAGGCGAGTTGGAGAAGCCAATGGTGGGTCACAGAGAAGAACCTGTCTGGACGGCTGAGATAGCCCCTACACCAGCGATCCAACGGTAACGGAGAGGCAAGGGGTTCCTTCTCGGGTCCCGCCGCTAATACTATTCGCATCATTTTCGAACCTCCATCAAAAATAAAATTCGAGTGATTTATAAATGGAACCTGTATGTATATTATTTGCCAATATGCCTTACTAGTTGGACATGTTTTAAAATTTGATGCTTGCTCAGTTGCTCATGAAAATAAACTCAAGAACATGTAGTAAACTAAGTTGATTGCATGTCACAAAAGTTTGAATCATAAGATGCACATGCGCCCTGAAATAAGAAATGGAAAGAACATTTATATTGGAGTACACATTCGAATTGTTCGAATTCACTGAAAAAGAATACAGTACTCTTGTGCCTTTCTCTGCACGATTTGTATTCGGCCCATTTCCAGCCATACAGAATCTCACCAGCAATATGTTACTACATCATCAAATGCCTAATTTTGTACAATCTTTGCTGCACACGGCCTCTGATAATATGCTATTGCTTCACTGTATACAAAGCGAATATTGTACACGAAACCTTAAGCCGCCATCCGCCAGGTGCCAGTAGGCAGTAGCCCAGTACTGTCACACTGACTCATCCCTCAAACTTCCCTAATAAACAGTTTGGTCACTGCAGGCCGTTTCCAAGGTCTAGATAGTACTGATATCAACTTTGCTCTTAACAATTTGGAACGCGGGGGTAACCCAGCTACCACAGTTGCACTGTATTCCAGACCAGTTGAAGTATCCCAACCGAGCTCCGCAGTGGATGCACGACAGCTCTCCCTCCAAAGCGCCTTCTTCCACTGCTAGGTGTCAGGTGAACAAAGGCACACCGTGTAAGAGGTAGTAGAATACAGAAAAGAGAAATACCATTGCTCTACTAAAACCAGTAATGAAAGCAGGTGTACAATTGCTCAACCTCAAGTGTATATGAAGGTTTCTGATCTAAGATGACCTAGGCATCAAATTATGAAAATGAAGTATATAGGTATTTTGTGACTCAGATGAATTCATACACCAAGAGGGAGGTAATAACATCAGTCTACCTGGAGTCATCCATTTCAGAGGCTCGATGAATAAGGACGAGCAATCTTGTTCTTTGTTGCTGTATGAACTACCACTCTTCCTTCGGTTCCAGTCAAAGCAAGATTCACCTTCACCAGGAACATGGCTTATAACATTGTCCTCCACAGCAATAATTCTCCTGCATTTCCTGCAACGGTAAGCTGTTTTATTTTTCTCTATCTTTGAAGGATCTTGACAAGAGCCAGATTGAGGAGAAAGGCCAGGGTCATCTTCAAATATATAGCTTCCTATTTTCTCCCCAAAATTGATGGATTGACCTGCAGGAGGAAACACAAGCTAGGTTACAGAATACATGTTTGTGAAATGAACTGAAATTTAAAGGTAAGTGTACTATATTACGGTTAGCTGTTTAAAGATGGTAAGTGTTCTCACCCTAGATGTAAAGGACATCAATGTTCGTGACACTGAAGCAAATAGTTCTCTAACTCTTAGGACCAAACGCAGTAAAAAAATCACATGATAAAAAAAATGCACAAAAGATACAGCTGCTTCGAACTGAACGGGGATTACTATTTACTGATGACCAAATTCTGTTGGATGAACAGATAGTATTTTTGAATGCCCAACCTTCTACCAGATTAAAACTGAATAATCAACTTCACTATTTCGAGAGGGAAAAAACGATGAGACACATTTTTGTTTATTTCAGGAGCAGCTGCAGATCCTAACCATATAGCACTTCAAGCAGATATACATTGGCCACAAGACAAATTATCAAGGAAAAAATTATTCAAACACTCTGGACCATGAATCAGGGTCTTATACTGTTATGGGTCTGCGGCAGCGAGCGGATAGCGTAGCTGTGGGAGATCGCCGGGCGCTCAGTCGCCGGCTTCTTCCCCGTCATGAAGGTAAGGTGCCGCCGGAGGCGACGAGTTGAACGGAGGTGAGACTAGAGAATTGGAGACGAGAGATTGGATTGCAATTGCTTGCTTCTCATTGATATCGTCGGCTACTATAAATAGCCAGAATTACAATGCAGACTTCCTAACCAACTCAGATTTCCTAACCAACTAAGACTCCCTAACCGAATCAAGACTCCTGAACAAACTAAACAGGACTCAAACTCCCTACTCTTTACGCCTGCGCCTGTACTGTATGCCGACCATAACATCTCTCCCCTCCTTCGGAAATAGCTCGTCCTCGAGCGTGAACGCAGGATACTTGCGCTTGAAGTCTTCAACATCCTCCCAACTGGCGTCAGCAGCCGGACGCCCCTCCCAACAAACCAAAACCTGCCACTGTCCACGAGCCAAGCGACTCCGAACAATCTCCACAGGCCGAGGAAGCACTCGCCCATCCAACAATGGTGGAAGAGCTGGAACAGCATCAGGTGGCGTACCATGGAAAGCTTTGAGAATACCCACATGAAAGACATCATGAATGCGCGCACCCGCCGGTAGTTGAACGCGATAGGCAACGTCCCCAATCCGTTCCAGCACCTGATATGGCCCGTAGAAACGAGGTGCAAGCTTCCCTTTAGTCTTGGCCGGCAGTGAGGCCACTGGACGATGCAACAACTTAACCCACACCCAATCGCCAACATTGAATGACACATTGGTATGTTTAGCATCATAATAGAGCTTGGAATACTCCTGAGCTTGCAAAAGACGTTCCCGAGCCTGCTGAAGAAAAACATCCCGTTCACATAGCATCTGATCCACGGCCGGTGCTCTAGCGTCGCCCGGCTCATAAGACACCAGTGCCGGGGGGTCACGGCCATAGACCAGTTTGAACGGTGTAGTCTTGAGAGCAGAATGATATGCAGTGTTGAAACAAAATTCAGCCCAAGGAAGCCAACGCAGCCACTGCTTCGGACGATCCCCCGTCAAACAACGCAAATACATGATTATCACCTTGTTTGCTGCCTCAGATTGGCCATCACTTTGAGGATGAAAAGCCGTGCTGAACTGCAACTTCGTTCCTGACAACCGGAACAACTCCTTCCACAGTGTACTAGTAAAAACCGGGTCACGATCGCTGACAATGGACGATGGCAAGCCATGAAGACGGACAACCTCATCAAAGAATGCACGGGCTACTGAAGTAGCTGTGTAAGGGTGACCTAGAGGAATGAAGTGAGCCGCCTTCGAGAGTCTATCGATAACCGTGAGGATGACCGACTTGTTGTTGATGCGAGGCAAACCCTCCACGAAATCTATGGCAATGTCACTCCATATCTGTTGAGGAACGGGCAACGGCTGTAGCAACCCAGAAGGATGCAAGTGACTTGTCTTGTTCTGCTGACAAATCACACAGTCACGGACAAAATCTTGTACCAACTTCTTATCTCCTGGAACGCGGAAGTGAGCACGAAGACGATGGAGCGTCCGCTGAATCCCTTCATGGCCGACATTATGGGCATCTGCCAAAATCTGCTGTAACGATGGCACCGTCGGCAGCACCCAAACACGCCGGTCTACCGTCACCAAACCGTCTTTAACTGCCCATGACGGCCCTTTGGACCCAGCTGCCACTTCTGTGAGCACACGACGATACTCTGGTACCTCTGCTAGCTCCTGCCGGAGAGCATCCCAAAGCTGGAACGTTGGTGAAGATAGAGCAGCCAATGATGCAACAGCCACATCTCGCCGTGAAAGTGAATCAGCCACTGTATTTGTACTGCCAGGCTTATACTCCACTTGGAAATCAAAACCCATCAATTTGCTAATCCAGCGATGTTGAGGAATCGTTGATAAACGCTGATCCAACAAGAACTTCAAACTGTAATGATCGGTCTTAACAATAAAAGGGCGACCCCAAAGATATGGCCGCCAATGACGCACCGCCTGAGCCAATGCGATCAGCTCGCGTTCATACGCTGCTAACCCAGCATGACGAGGAGCCATAGCCTTGCTGAAGAAGGCTACCGGGCCCTGACCTTGGTGGAGTACAGCTCCCATACCCGTCCCTGAGGCATCACATTCCAGCACAAACGGTCGTTGAAAATCAGGCAGTTGGAGCACCGGTGATGATGATAGAGCAGCTTTAAGCGCACTGAACGCCTGATCAGCTGCATCAGACCACCGAAAACCATCCTTGGTCAGAAGCTGTGTCAATGGAGCAGCGATTTTTCCATAATCCTTGATAAAACGGCGGTAGTAGCCCGCAAGACCAAGAAAACCACGGAGCGCTCGTGTCGACTGGGGCCGTGGCCAATCGCCTACTGCTTGCACCTTCTGGCTGTCCATGGCGACTCCACTAGCTGACACAACATGGCCCAAGTAGGACACAGTGGCGACTCCAAACTCACACTTAGAGCGTTTCAAACGGAGCTCATGGCGTTGAAGAATCTCAAGGACTAAACGGATGTGATGAAGGTGCTCCGACCAAGAAGAACTATAAATCAAAATATCATCAAAAAATACAAGGACAAAGCGACGAAGGTACCGGCCAAGGATGTCATTCATCAACGCTTGGAAAGTTGCCGGGGCGTTCGTAAGTCCGAACGGCATAACCAGAAATTCATAATGGCCTTGATGTGTGCGGAACGCCGTCTTTGCAATATCTTCAGCACTCATACGAACTTGATGATACCCCGAGCGTAAATCCAATTTGGTAAAGAAGCGCGCGCCATGGAGTTCATCCAGAAGTTCTTCAACCACCGGAATTGGAAATTTGTCTTTAATAGTTATAGCGTTGAGTGCCCGATAATCCACGCAAAACCTCCAAGTCCCATCGTGCTTCTTGACCAAGAGGACCGGTGAGGAAAAGGCTGACGTGCTGATCCGGATAATGCCCTGGCGCAACATCTCAGCACATTGCCTTTCAAGCTCATCCTTCTGCAGCTGCGGGTACCGATATGGTCGAACGACGACCGGTGACGCGTCTGGAACCAAGTGAATGTGACGATCATGCGCCCGTGGTGGAGGAAGGCCTGCTGGTTCCAGGAACAAGCCGCTGAATTCGTCGAGGATCTGATCCAGCGGTTCGGCTGTGGCCGTGGCGCGACAAGATGCTGCTGTGCGCCCCGACTCTCCCTGCCAGGTGATGCTCCTGCCCTGGCGTGAACACTGCATCGTCAGCTTGTCGAAATCCCAGAGAATAGGACCAAGGGTACGGAGCCAATGCACGCCCAAGATGACGTCGTAGCTGCCTAGTGCAATGATGAAGCAGTCCATCTTGAACGGTTCTGCGCCGACCACCACGTCCAGCGCGCGACACACGCCGGGGCACGGCAGGCGATCACCATTCGCCACCACAACGTTCAGGCCCGCACGGACCTGCTGAACTTCGGCCCCAATCTTCTGAGCGACCTCCTCACGAATGAAATTGTGGGACGAGCCTGAATCAATAAGGGCGAGAAACTCGTGGCCGTGGATGTGCACTCGAAGGCGCACTGTATTTGTTGTCTGTACTCCGGCGATTGCATACAGCGAGATATGTGGATCATCATACCCAGCGTCGCTGTCCTGGGATACCGGCTCCTCCTCGGCAGAATCATCATACTCCATATAGAACAGATGTGCACATTTATGACCACGGGAAAATTTCTCATCACAATTGAAGCACAACCCTTTCCGACGGCGTTCTTGCATCTCAGCCGGCGTTAAACGCCGAATCTGCCGGGTCGGTGGCGTCGAGGCCGACGGCGACGAAGACGACACAGGCGTGGAGCTTGCTGGTGTGGCCGGCAGGCGCGGTGGCGCTCCGGAGCGTGAGATGCCGGTGCGACCGTAGGAACCGGGACGCTGCGTCTTCTTCTCAAACGCTCGGGCCAGCGAGATGGCGTGGTCCAGCGATTTGGGGTCTTGAAGCTCGACGTCAATCCGCAGATCATCCGTCAAACCGGATGTGAATAATTGGCGCTCCTGGCGTTCCGTGAGAGGGTCAGCACGATTGAGGAGAGCCAAGAACTTGCGTTGGTAGTCATCGACCGATCCGACTTGACGCAGGAGCCGGAGTTCGCCCAGCGGATTACTGCGGATGGGAGGCCCGAAACGCTTGTTACAGAGGTCCCAAAACTCCTCCCAGGGGGGTGCGCCGCGACTGCGCTCTAGGTGTGCAAACCAATGGTAAGCATCCCCGTCGAGGTGGAACGTAGCCAAAGACACCTGCAGCTTGGCGTCTGTCCGCTGCATGCGGAAATATTGCTCACAACGACTAAGCCACGGAAGAGGGTCGTCGCTGCCATCATATCTCGGAAAATCAAACCTGAAGAATTTCGGTACCAAGCCGTCCAAAGCATCAGGTGCGGCCGTGGACCCAGATGCAAAGGATACGCGCGGATGCACAGCCTCCCCCATAGGCTTCTTAGGCAGCAAGTCGGCGCCATGAATGAGCGTGCCATCCTGGTTGAGGATCCCGCGGCCAGCCAGCAGCGGTGGCTTCGGTGGCTGCGGCGCACTGGGAGTCTTTGGCGGCGTATCGTCATCGGCGGTGGAGTCAGTAGCAGCATCAGCAGATGCAGCAGCGGATTCCGCCGAGGCGTCGGCGACCACGCCCTTCTGGCGCTCAAGACTCGTCAGGCGATTCATCATGCCGGTGAGCGTGACCTTGAGGTCGGACAGCGTCGTTTCGATGCCCTGGACCGATGTCGTGACGGCGTCCAGCCCTGTGTTGAGCGTCGCCAGGCCGTCATTGACACCTTTGATGGCATCTGAAGATTCTTGGCGCAGCCGATCTTCTTGTTCCTTCAGGGCCTTCTTGAAGTCATCATCCACCTTCCCAGAACCAGCCATGGAAGCTGATACCAAGTTGTTATGGGTCTGCGGCAGCGAGCGGATAGCGTAGCTGTGGGAGATCGCCGGGCGCTCAGTCGCCGGCTTCTTCCCCGTCGTGAAGGTAAGGTGCCGCCGGAGGCGACGAGTTGAACGGAGGTGAGACTAGAGAATTGGAGACGAGAGATTGGATTGCAATTGCTTGCTTCTCATTGATATCGTCGGCTACTATAAATAGCCAGAATTACAATGCAGACTTCCTAACCAACTCAGATTTCCTAACCAACTAAGACTCCCTAACCGAATCAAGACTCCTGAACAAACTAAACAGGACTCAAACTCCCTACTCTTTACGCCTGCGCCTGTACTGTATGCCGACCATAACATATACAGTATGGAAAACCATGCTCTCAATCTAGAGATATAAGAGCACAAACAGAATTTATATCAACAATAATTGTGCACACCGAATTTCACGAGGAAGATATTTTGTGATTCAGTGCTAACAAGTTTCTTTTTGAAAGCTTGCGTCTGGCCTATTGGTCTACCTAAACCACACATGGCCAAGACTCACTAACTGGCCTTTCAGTGAGTTCAAAGAGGGACCCATCAAATAGAACATAGAGAATACCCCATGAAAAATGAGAAAGGCCTATTTGACTCAATCACCACTTCAGTCGAGATGGATCAAGACTAACCTAATAATTTTAAGCAGAATCTCTTGTACAAAGGACTTGAAGTCCACTTTGAAGCCCATTTCTTCAAACAGTTTCAACTGCACGGCACAGAATGTTCAACTAAGCAATAGAAACTCCAGGAGTTCATATGCTGGCAACAGATCATGAACAAATCTCACCTGATCAAGAAAACCATCATTCGGGCATGCCAACTCAGAAATTTCCTTCAAAGATTCTAATGCTTCTGTACGAAAATAACAAGCAAGCCCACATGAGTAAAATCCAACTAGAGTAGATAAAATGATAGATGTTCTCTTTCCAGGAAAAGAGAATTCAGACCTTCCAGAGATTTCTGCTCTGACCTCATAAGATAAGCCACAATGATGGAAGCACTGCAATAAGTTTAAGTATGAATGCATATATAAAGATGAAAAAGCGAGCTGGCAGTATTGGAAGTGAACAGGCTTGTGCTAATCAATTTCCAAATCAAAACACTATATGGGAAAGTTAATCCAAATTTGCAGTTGTCAACCAGCAGCCTAATGCAAGTGGTTAGTGCCAGAAACATTCAGTTTACATGCACTGCCGAATGGTTAAATCGAACCCATATCTTTCGTAAGAATATTCCATTCGTAATGTTATGTACTTATGTAACAAGGCAGTAATAGTCCGGTTCTTGCTACCACGACATGCCACATTCCAATCTAACCATAATTATCCGACGGTGAAGATTATAATTTTACCAGCAACATCAAAACAAAAATGACAAAGCTTGACAGTTCAGACGGGTACCTACCTCCTGGAGACTCCGGCGAAGCAATGGACGAGGACGTTCCCGGCCTTCCTCCCCTCATCGACGAAATCAAGGCAGGGCTCGAGGTGGTCGAGCAGGTTCTCATCCTCCGTGTCCCGCAGCGGCACGGCCATCCGCGTGACCCGCAGCCCGTCGCCAGCGCGCTCCACCACCCGCATCAGCGTCCCGGGGGGCACCGCAGCAGTCGGTGGCGCGCCCTCCTCGCCGGCGACGACGCGGCGGATCTCCTCGGTGGGGATGGCGAGGCCCGGGCGGCAGTCGGTGATGAAGGAGATGGAGGCGGAGCTGACGACCGAGAGGACGTGGGTGAAGGTTGGGGTGGAGGAGCAGTCCGTGAGGGCGGCGATGGCGTCTTTGATGTCGCCGAAGTAGAGCCGCTCGCGAACGAGCTGCGGCATGGCGGCGGCGGCGGCGGCGGCGGCGGAAAGCGACCGGTGAGAGTGCGGCGAGTGGAGGAAGACTCGGTTTTTGAAAATACCCCTTTTAGTTTTACAAAAATAACTTATTGCATTAAACCCCCTGTTCTGCCTGCTCGGTGTCCGCGGGGACGGCGACGCGACGCCCCACTCCCAGCAACAACCGGTGACGAGGAAGACGGAGGAGGAGATGCCAAAGAGGAGGACTAACTGGCCTCTCGATCTCACATAAAGCAAAGACAAAGAAATTCGTAAGACTACTCCGTCACATTTAACAAAGATGGTACGTACTCTAGAAGCATTTAACAAAGATGGTAAGATGAGTCGTCCATTGTAATTGTCTGATGAATGAAGTCAACAATTTCTTTAGAAATTATAGTTCTGTAAATGCAAATGCCAATTACAGTTCTAACGCAAATGCTTCAATCCGAACTTGTAGCTGTCCCGCTACATCACGTAGACATCAGAGATGCCCTTGCTAACCAAGACCTTAAGTGGTCAGTAACATCAATCAGCATCCTGAGTATCATCACACTGCAGCAAAGATAATTTTGTGATCATTGTCAGGACCCATCTTGATCAATCAAGTATGGGAGAAAATATATCAGTAGGAATCTATGGTAATGTTTTATGACCTCAGGGCATTACTTTTTTTTCGAGGGAACTCAGGGCATTGCTTGTTAGCAGAAACTATATCTTTGATGATGTCTGATTATATGATGAAAAAAGGTAAACCAGATTCCTGATTACAAGGCAAAAAAGGGTACCACTAGAGAGCACTTAATCTTGGAAACAGAGAAGTTGGTGCTACTCCGTAAAAAGGTGAGGAACATAACAGAGATGATCTGATGACTGATGCTGGGCTTAGTATGTCAGGATGGAAAGAGCGTGATTCCTTGACGAAGAGAAAATTTAGTGACTACAAAATTGTTGACTAAACTCTGAAACTCAGTCATCCTCAATCAATCTTTGGTAGTCTTCCTTCCAGCATTATGTGGAACTGTCAGAGCAACATCCTTTGGCCTATTCATTCTGCAAGGTGAGCACACGATCTGCATTTCTCACAAGATGTTGATTTTTTTTTTTGGAGATGGAGCAAGACGGTGAATTGATGACGTCTAGCTTGATTCTCTGCAGGGACTGGCTTGAATGGTCTCCCGTGGTTACTTTACTATGATTTGATAGAGCCACCGTCTGCTCATTTATGCTGAGAGAAAAAGAGCCACCGTCTGCTTATTTATGCTGAGAGAAAAATATTGCTGGTGGCTGGTGGTTATTGCTCATTTATGTTGAGAGAAAAAACTGTTGACCGGCTGCTGATAACCAGCCGAAAAGGTCGATAATCCCAAGAAGGTACTTGCTCTCCGCTACTTACCTACGCTAAATTCACCGTTCAGCATGGGTGTACATGGAGCTTGCCGCTTGCGTTGTGCCATGGTAACCGTGTGCCTACTGTGTTGCACTTGAAAATGCAAGTCCTGTTTTCAGTTCAGGCGTTCAGCTGATGGCGATTTGCAAACTTTTGTTGACGTGATTGCCTTGTCGTATGATTGCTTTTGCAGCGACCATCATGGTTGTTTGTTTGTTTCAAAAAAAATCATGGCTGTTTGCAAGTGCGCATGCCAAAAGCCAAAACTTTAGTCTGACTCCCAAGTCCCGACACCATCATTCTGCGGCTCCATTTGCTGAAACCGTTACCTTTTGGTCAACCTTTGTACGGACCCCCGAAGAAAATGCTACGGAGTACTGTAGTATACTAGTGAACTGGACAACTTTGCGCTTCTCTTCGCAAAGATAACACGTACTATAATAATCTTTTTCCGATAAACACTGATAGATGAATGTTCATCAAAGGAAAAAAAACACAGAAATTCGTCTACTTCATGTTACATTTCAACGGTGCACGTCATCGCAGCACCTGAACTCCTTAAGAGACTATTTCATTTAGACAGACAGCATTGAGGCAGGTAAGATAGATGTTGCCAGAATTCCAATAAATAAGCTGACAAATAACAATGTCTCGCAAACTAGATGATTGTCATCACAATTGCTCTCTTTGTCTTAAAATTCTAATAATGCCCATCAGAATTGTAATGCTTGAATCTGAACTAGTTCCTGTCCCCGAGATCACTTAGCTAAGCTAGACATCAGAGATGCTATTACTATCAGTGGCTGTAGGATTATATCAACTACGAGTACTGGCCTACCATCCTAGCAGGGATTACCCAAACAAAAAAGGCAGTTCAACAGTCATGGTTCCTAAACAAGACCGTCAGTAGCATCAAGCTTTTGCAGGCTTGAGAGGGTAAGAGAGTTCAGAGTCCCAGCAGGATGTAGTAGACCAGGGTGATGGGTAGAGCAATCAGCATTCCGAAGATAACACTGCACCAAAGAGAGTACTATGGTCATTATCATGGCCCATCGTCTAGATGAATGAACGTACGTACTCCGTAGTATGAAACACAACATGTTGGGAATAATCATGCTGATTCTGTCTTATTATTACTTTCTGACTGCACGAGTCACTTCTCAAACATTATCATTAGGAATCATTGGAAACTTAGTGGATAATGATTTCTGTTTGAGATTTTTTTTTAAAAAATGATGCTTCTGATTGTAACAGGAAATATGGTTAGGTATTCCTTAAGGCTAGACAAAAAAACAAGAGTATGAACAAACAGATTGATCCATGGCAATCTTGAAGTTGGTACTAAGAAAACTGTGGAATGTAAGAGATTATCTTACGCTGTGCTCAATATGTTAGGATGAACGTTGTACTCCTTGGCAAACACAAAAGGCACGATTCCTTGAGGTAGAGCAGCCTGAAAATTGAGCAGGCAATTCAAAGTCCTGGAGCTTTTTTTTCTGAAGTTTTGTACAGCATGCAAGTTTGACACACAAGATTGCGGCATACCTGAACAATGGCAATGTGCAGCAGAACTCCGCGCAGCCCAACAGCAAGGGAGGCAGCAGCCATGACCGCTGGACCCACGAGGAACCGTACAGCCATCGCGTATGCAGCGAGTTTGTTCCCGCAGGCAATGATCCTCGGTTGCAATGCCATGAACAGGCCTGGAAAAAAAAGCAACAATTTAATTGCCTGCAGGCTGCAGATATACATGATAGTGAAACAGAATTACAGAAGCATAGAGCAATGCTGAATCAGAGATCGGTGCACCTAGACTGAACATGGCCATCCCAAGGCCTGCATCAGACAGGATCGAAATCGACCGGGCGATGATCGCGGGCATTTCAATCCCCCACCTGAATACATCACAGGTCACAGACCCGGCAAGGATTATTGAACAGAAATGCAGGAATGACTGACGAACACATTGCCCTGAAGAATTAAGAAATGATCCTGATTGACCGACCTGTAGGAGACCAGGGACCAGATGACACCAATGAGGTTGGAGTAGGTGTTGGGGTTCCTGATCAGCTTCCTCCAGACCATGATGAGGATGAGCCTCGTCATCACGCTTGCCGGCGGCATGGCGGCCGGCCTCCCCTCACCGTCGTCCTTGGGGTAGAGCTGGGCCGTTGAGTTTGACCCGAGCTTGGACAGTGTCGGCCCGCCCTTGTCTGCGCCGTTCCCGTTCTTGGTCCTGCTGAAGTCGTCACGGCTGTACTCGTCGTAGGCCTGGGTTCCTGTTCAAGCACGAACAAAACGGAAATGAACCCCTGGTTCAGCTAGCCATCTCACATTCTCCAGTTCACAAATCTAAGCAAAGCATTTCGTAGCATTATTGTTAAAAGCAGAAGATGCTAGAAAAATTTTGGCATTCAAGAAAATTCAGTTGTGAGTTGATGGTTTTTTGGTGCCGGTCGGATGGGGACAACACACGACAAGGATCGCTAGGAGCCAAACAGAACAGAAGTGTCCTACAGTAGTCACTTGGGGATAGAAAAACGTTACCTTTGGCAAGGGCGTCGCCATGGTCGCCGCCGGCGCCGAAGACGTGCACGGCCCCGGTGGCGGCGGCCGCGCGCTCGGACACCGGCGATGCGCTTGAGCTCCACACGAACATGTGCAGGTCCTTCCTCTTGGCCGCCTGCGCGTGCGGCTGCGGCGAGAGCCTGCCGGCGCCCTTCTTCTCGTCTCCCGCCGCAGCAGCTCCCTTGGCGCCGACAATGTTGAAGAACTCAGCGTGGTTGAAGCTGGAGCCCCTCGGCGTGGGGTTGCGCGACGACTGCAGCGAGTAGATCTCGACGCCAGAGAGGTTGGAGACCCGCGGCTGCTGCATCTGCATGGACATGGACAGCGAGTGCGAGTGCGAGTGGGAGTGGGAGACGCCGGCCTCGGAGCGCGAGCTGGTGGACTTGCGCACGGTGACCCGGATGCGGCCGTCGTCGGCGACGTGCGCGTCGGCCTCGAGGTCCCCCTTGCCGGCGAGCGAGACGACGTCGGAGTCGACGCGGAAGGAGACGATGGACGCGGCGGCGCCGTCGGGGAACTGGTCCATGACGAGGGACCGGGCGGCGCGGTACTCGAAGAGGAAGAGCATGAGGGTGTACCAGATGATGCACTGGAGGACGACGACCTGGACCATGAGCGTGCCGGCGGAGTCCGGGCCGTACATGCCCCGGAGCAGCGGGATGCCCATGACGAGGGTGTTGGGGAGCGTGGAGAGGGAGAAGAGCGTGATGCTCCAGTCGAGGCCGAGGCCGAGGAGGCGGGCGGGGGCGAGGCGGGAGGCGGCGGCGAGGAGGGCGAGGACGGCGAGCTTCTGGAGCGTGTCGGCGGCGAGGAAGCGGAGGTTCATGGCGAAGGGGTTGTTGGAGGAGATGAAGTGGAAGGAGAGGAGCGGGACGGCGAAGAGCGCGACGAAGCGGTTGATGCCGGAGCACTGGTCCGGGGTGAAGATGCGCCACCACCGCACGGAGCCGTAGGCGAGGGTCATCGCCACGTACAGCGGCACCACGGCCGTCAGGACGTGGTACAGGTCGAGCGCGGTGATCATGGCGGGATGCCTTGTGCTTAGCGAGGACGGAGAAATGGGCAAGGGGGTTAGCAAGCAATGTGGGAGGTTTGGTTTGTGGCTAGAACATGGCGAGGGAGTGGGAAGATGGAAGAAGGTAAATGGAGGAGGAGAGCAAACAGAGGAAAAGTAAAAATGGAGAAGGAGAGAGGAGGGGAGACACGGATGAGGCAAGCGGGTCAGAGGTGGAGCAAATGCAGGCGGCGCAGGGGAAGCATGGCTAGACTTTTGCAGGCAGAGCTGGAGCAGTGGGAGAGCAGCAACGGAACAGTGCGGTTTCCACGGCGGGCTTGCGTTGCGTTGCATGGCAGTGGCAGCCTTGCGGCTGCAGAGGTGAGGGAGGTGGTAGGAGCATGGGAAGAGAGAGTGGGCCTGTTTGAATTCCAAATCACGCTCGCAGATTCACTAGGAAAAAACAAAGATTATCGTCACATTAAAATGTCATATTATACATAAAACACTAAATATAGATAAAATTAAAAATTAATTGTACAATTTTACTGTACTCGACAAATATTTTAAATCTAATTAATTAATTTTTAGATTTTTAAATAATTTTTTGCAAATGCATGTACAAACGAAACTGCTCAGACCCGAATCGCCGAGGGGAGACCGGAGAAGAGCCGGTAGGTCTGCGCGCGCGGCGGAAAGGAAGGCGGTAGGGAGAGGGAGGTACGCTTACGGTTGGCGTAATGGCAGACAAGAAAGGCATCGCATTGGGAGGCGCGTGTGGTGACGAACATGACGACGCGGGGCTCTGACCAAGTGGCCCTACCGGGCAGAGAGAGAGATGAGAGAGACAGGCCTGAGAGGAGCTAGTAGGAGTAGGACTGAGGTGGAGGTAAATGTTGTCCCTTGCAGTAGCAGCAGTAGCATAGCCTGCCATCATGTAATCTGTGACAGATCACTTTATGCATGATGGCAGATTACGACGAGCACCGCACCATTTGCTGGACTGGACGGCCGGGTCCATGGTCACCGTCACCTCCAATCGTTAGTATTAAGTTCTCACTTGCGAATCTGAAACTATCTTAAAAATAACAAAAAAAAACTTGTTGAAACGAACCGGATTCTCCAAACTGAGAATCCGACTCCTACTATTGTGATAGTCCCAGAATCAACAGCTATCACGTACAGAACTCATTTCAGCCAAATATCCCATCCATACAACGATAAACTTGACTGCATTCATTATTTACATAACAGAGTACGAGGTTAGTAAATGCCACTGGGGCTACATCGACAAGATGAACCTCTACGCAGCGGTAGCTAGGCCTTCAAGTCTTCATCTTCGGCCTTCTCCACAGGCATCCTTGAGCGACGTAACCCTCCAAAGTAGCATCCATCAAGTTGTAGTTGTCACCTGAAAGCTCCATAACTGTCCCCAAGGAAATGGGACAGGTCCACGTCACCAACCATGTATGCGCAAGCTTTAAAGTGGACTACTCTAGTAATAAAATATTCAAGGGATATAAGCTGAGGGTTTCCTATGCGCGCAGCAGCAATAAACCCAAGTTCATCTCATCACCAGCACCTTTCCTCACCAGAGAGATCACACTCCCCAAATCCCACCATCAGCCTCACATCCACATCGGGCTCATCCTGCCACCGCAGGTTCCCGCAAATATCAACCACCAACACCTTTCACTCACTAATCGACTCGGTGAGCTCCCTCCCCACCTTGTCTCATCAGCAGCAGCTGGTCCAACCTCTCATAACCCAAACCAAGGATGAGGAAAGAAAGCAGAATCCCATGCTAATCTCAAGCAATCCAGATGCGGTCGTCCATAACCGTGGACACGGCTATACGTATAGTTTTCACTCTGCAGAGGTTGCGCTCCAGGAACCACCCGGGCAACAAATCCTAAGGTAAAATTTAGGGTTGTTACAATTATGTGACCAATAATATCAAACTCGAATCTCCTACAGGTCTGGCACCGCACTAAGTAGGCTTGCTGGAACCCTCCCCATTCTGGGTAGACGGTGAGCATTGTAATCCACGTCTGAAAGACGGTCTCGACTTGGTCCTTAATTGTCGGTAAAGCGAGTATCATCGTCAAAGCGATCCGCCGCAACGGTCCGCAATCGGCACCCATGACAGGTATTGCCGCCCAACTCCTCAGAAGTAACCAAGTAACCATGTACCCGCAACAGGTACTCCGCAGGGACTACCCGAGTGTAGCCCCCAAGCACCCCGATCAAACGATCGGGTTGTTATCACTCGCTGACACCGCCTAGCTGCACTACTCCTCCCAAACCACCCACAACTCACGCCAAGAGGATCAGATCACAACCAACCCAACACATGCAAGCATAGCATTTAATATTCAGTGGATAATGGGATAGCAAGGTAACAGGATAATAACAAAGGCAGTGCAGGTTTATCATGCGATTAAAGTAAAGCGCTAGCATTCTAATAGCATGTCTAATAGGTATTTCAGAAAATGGCTGGGCGTGAACCTGGAGCATAGTCCATATCTTTATCTTCATCAGCGTAGTCGAAGACGAGGCCGGCGAAGTCGTCCGAGTCTTCCGAAGATCCTAATAATCGAATAACAATAACAACGATAACTAAGTAAATGAACTCCAAAAGAAGAAGCAAAGAAGAACCAACTAACACCAAACGCTATACTAACGGGTGGATCATGATTTTAGAGAGGTAATGAAAGTAGTTTCATATTTTTCTAAGCTAGAGTCAATTTATTATGAATTTTCAAATATTGAAAGACCTTTTGGATTTAATTAATTACGAAAAAGAAAACAACAAGGACATGTGGCATCAAAAGAGCATGCCACATGTCGGCTCTAGGTTAGTTCTGCTGACGCTAGCAGTGGGCTCTGCGTACGTCGGCGTTGACCGAAAGATAGTCAACAACTCGTTAGCGGAAAAAGAGTCAGAGGGTCCCACATGTCAGCATGTGGATCCCTACATGTTAGTGGACCCTGGATTCATGTCAAGTTAGTGGGTCCGATGGTTAGTGGAAAGGCTACAC
>OAMR01000211.1:955420-993106 GCA_900205405.1 Echinochloa crus-galli
AACGAATTAATTAGAAAATAATTAATTCGAGAAGCCAGAAAATATAGCCACAATTCAAACGAAGTCCATAGAAATGTAATATAAATGAATTAGACTATTTTCCGAAATCAAATCAATTAGCATGGAATTGATTCGAAGAGTCGGGAATTAGGTCGTAATTCATTATATCAATTCCCAGAGCACATGAGATTGAGATGGCTGGAAAGTTAGCGGGCCAAGTTAGTTGGCTAGTTAGCAGGCTTCAGTTAGCAGGCTGAGTTAGCAGATCGAGTTAGAGGGCTAAACGAGGTTAGATAGGACAGTTAGCGGTTAAGCCCAAGTTAGTTGTTAGCTTTAGATTTAATTTGAATTTAGAATTCAAATTAAACCACACACAAAGAACAATTAGTGGTTAGCTTTAGATTTAATTTGAATTTTAGAATTCAAATTAAACCACACACAAAGATCCAAGAAACCAACTAAAAGCCAAATCACACTAACATTAAATTATCCTTAGCATACAAAGCAATTTAATTAGTTTATTACTAAGAATTTTAGAGAGAGCACAAGAAGACAACCTTATGATTATGAGCAAAACACATCAAGCATGAAATTTTTTGAAATCCATATTTTTAACATTCCAGAAAAATCTGGGATGTTACACTTGTGACTCTTAAAAACTCTCGGTCTGACTCTCATCACTTCCGAGCATGTTTGACCCCCGTTTTCAAGAGACCTCCGTTGCAACAGTAACACCGTCGAGAGCGTATGCATGGAAGGTGTCGGCGAGATGACTGCAGTTTCCTCTCTGACTCTCTTCCTAGCGCAAATCCAAACCGTACAATTCTTCATGGATGCTCCCTACAACAGTGCTTAATGGAAGCACTGTGTGCTGCAATGCAATCAACATACTCCGTACACTATACAGTCTCTCAAGCTCAGGGTATTTTTCTTCTCTTCAGTGCTTTGGAAGAAGGAAGAAAGGTCAGGTCAGCTCAGCTCAGCCTCATATGTCATATGTGCCTGCCGCCCTGCCGTGTGTGACCTCAGCTCCTGAAGCAGGACCGTGTCTTTGCCTGTCTTGCTCCGGTCCCCTCTGCGCTCGGATTTGTCCAACCCAGCAGCCCTGTTGCCGATCAAAGTGCTACAAAAAGAAGCAAGTGTATCGACCATATAGCTCAACTCAAGCGTTTTAGCTAAATATATGTTAAACACATGGAGCTGCCATATATACAGAAGAGAAAAAAAACTATAAATATGGATGAATAATTTAAATAGCAATCGATAACTTAAAGTCTATTGCAACAGAGTAAACTTTTAAAAAAAATCTATGGACATTACGTTTAGAGTACTGACAAAGATTAAAAAAATTGCAACAGAGTAAACTGAGAGATAATAACAAAGATAAAGGATTTTCGGTTGGTTGTAGGCTTCACATGCATTCATGAGGATCTATTATTTCCCCCTTAAATAGATCAATTTTTTTCTAGAAAAGAAGATGTGCTTAGGACTTTCTGATGGAAAATCCGGTTTAGGACTACGAAGAGAGCACAAATAAAAAATACCATGAAATTTGTGGTGGTATATCTCGGAACACTGAAATTTGTGATGTAGTCCAATATTTGTGAATTTTGAAATTGTATAGCGTCCTTGTTTACAACCTTACAAATTGCAGTGTCCTATTTCAAAACCTTAATAAAATTGATAATGACGAGAACATTTTATTTTTAAGAAAAAAAAAGATGCAGGTCGGAAAGAACACAGCAACCCAATTTCGGCCTGATTTTTTTTGCTGACCCATCAGTGGGCATAAAACGGGCCTGGGCTAAAAAGGCTTCAGGCCTGCATGGCCTGCAGAATGCCCATGTTTGCAACAGGCCCATCACTCTTTCTTTTGAGTTGACCCACGCTCCTTGAGTTGACTAACCTACTACTCTGTGTGATTCTCAAAAAAAAAAGAAAAACCCTACTACTCTGTGTAGTGTGGACTAGGTCGTTGTGATCTGTCTCGTCGCCGTCTCCCAGACACCGCTCCACTCCACCCTCCGGCGACTAGGCACAAGCTTGAAGCTTCAATTCCACGCCGCGCCATGACCTGGAACAAGCACCCTGCCGGCGCCGGAGCCGACGCCGATGACGCCCGCCTCCGCGAGCTGGGCTACAAGCAGGAGCTCAAGCGCCACCTCTCGTACGTACACGCTATCCGTCGTTTCGATTTCGATTTCCTTCATGGTCGTCGTTCACTCTCGATTGGTCTTCGCCTTGACCACCGCCGGCTCGGCTGGTTCCACTTAATTGATGATCGAGCAGAGTGCTGTCCAACTTCTCCATCTCCTTCTCCATCATCTCCGTGCTGACGGGGGTCACCACGCTCTACAACACCGGCCTCACCTTCGGCGGCCCCGCCACCATGACCCTCGGCTGGTTCGTCGCCGGAGCCTTCACCATGGCCGTCGGCCTCTCCATGGCCGAGATCTGCTCCGCCTTCCCCACCTCCGGCGGACTCTACTACTGGAGCGCGCGCCTCGCCGGCGACCCATGGGCGCCCTTCGCCTCCTGGATCACAGGATGGTATGGAAACTAGTTCGCACCACTCACATCGTCCATCCTAGCCGTGTTCTTCGATGGTTGGCTTTGTTTCTTGTTTCTTTCCATGATTGACACTCTTGCACTCTTCTTCAATGTGCATTAAAAAATAGTTCTTGTTCCTGCATACAGACAAGGACATTTATCAATAAACCATGCATTGGATACGGGTCAATTCATGAAAGCACCATTATTTATTGGTCATGTAGTCATGCACGTCACTATGCTAATTATGCATTTTGATTTCACTACAATCCATTCTAGGCTCTAATACGTTGTGTTTCGCTATATATCCCTGTGACTTTCAGGTTCAACATTGTTGGCCAGGTAATCATTCATTTCTTTGAACTTCCTTTTCCCACTTCAAGGTTCAGTCTAAACCGCCTACTAATTCTTCCTGATTTTTCTGCAGTGGGCAGGAACTGCTAGTGTGGACTTCTCACTAGCGCAACTGATTCAGGTGATCATCTTGCTCAGCACCGGTGGGAACAACGGCGGTGGGTACTTGGCATCAAAGTATGTCGTCTTCGCCTTCCATGCTGGGATTCTGCTGAGCCATGCTATCATCAACAGTCTCTCCATCACTTGGCTATCTTTCTTTGGCAGGTTTGCTGCTGCTTGGAACATGTTAGGTATGGTACCGAGTTATCGAAATTGCACAAACACATAATAAATGTCAGCATGTGGATCCCTACATGTTAGTGGACCAGCGCAGCAGGGGATGCCTCCGACGGCGCCGGCGGATCAACTCTTTCCTCCTCCTCTGCTTCGCCTCCCAGTTCAGCGGCTTCAAACGGATCAAGCATCCTCTGCTTCCTCTGCATGCATGGCTGAGCCGGCCATTCACAATAACTTATACATCTTTATTCTTGGGCTCCTGATGAGCCAGTACACGCTGACAGGATACGACGCATCTGCGCATTTGGTACAAAACAAACTAACATCAAGATTGTTACCGGCACTGAACGATAATGTTGTCATAATGTTTGGTTCATGCATTGCAGACTGAAGAAACGAAAACTGCAGACTGGAATGGTCCAATCGGTATAGTCAGCGCGATTGGTATATCGTTAATAGTAGGTTGGGGCTACATACTTGGCATCACATTTGCAGTGAAGGACGTTCCCTACCTCTTGAACCCTGACAATGAAGCAGGAGGGTATGCGATTGCTGAAGTGTTCTACCTAGCTTTCAAAAGCCGGTATGAGAACGGTGTTGGAGGAATCGTCTGCCTGGGGATAGTTGCTGTTGCCATATACTTTTGTGGTATGGGTTCAGTGACTAGTAACTCAAGGTGATCCTTTGCGGCTCTGCTTACTTCTGAATTGGATTTTTAGCAAAACAGTAAATCATACATGTCTTTGTTCTTTTGATTAGAATGACCTATGCATTCTCAAGAGATGGGGCGCTGCCGTTTTCATCCATCTGGCACAAAGTTAACAAGCAAGAAGTGCCAATAAATGCTGTCTGGCTCTCAGCTTTCATTTCTCTTTGCATGGCATTGCCGGTAACTGTCTTGAAAACAAGAAACATTCTACCACTGCCATTCAGTTTCAGGTCCACTTTGACATCTGATAAACGCATAATTATCTCTGTTTTCTCTGAATTGTAGTCTCTGGGCAGCCTCGTTGCGTTCCAGGCAATGGCATCGGTCTCAACGACCGCTCTCTGCATTGCCTACGCACTGCCAATCCTCTTCCGGGTGATGCTGGCACGCAAGTCCTTCGTGCAAGGCCCGTTCAACCTCGGCCGGCACAGCATGGTCGTTGGCTGGATTGCTGTCATCTGGGTGGCAACCATCACTGTCCTCTTCTCACTGCCTGTCTCGTACCCGGTGACCAAGAACACCCTAAACTACACTCCGGTTGCCGTTGGTGGGTTGTTCACCCTCGTGCTCTTCTCGTGGGTCATCAGTGCACAACACTGGTTCAAGGGACCCATCACAAATTTGGGATGACAGAGTGGTGTGGAATTCTTGTGATGTGATTTCAGCGTGGAAAATCTGTAGGTGATGTTCAGGTGATTTCAGGGGGTCTAGTTACATGTACTGCTGTTAGTTATAGGGTGAGCTATTAGGAAGTGCTGATACTTTAACACTGATGGTGCCTGATTCTAATGACAACAAAGAAGTCAGTCGATGATACATGGATACTCCTACAAAGATTGACCTGTGCTAGTTTAGATACTGGGGAGTGGATGATTGCAACCCTGCAGCTGTAAAATGCTTCCTCATGATAATCAATGCTAGGCATATCTGTTGTCTTTCTTTTATCAAAATAAAAATTTCCACTTAGTCAGAAATGCATTCCTGAGTATTGCCAAAGATGTATATCTTCATCTTCAGATATATGCTTCATGAAAGCAGGTGAAAATTTTAAACCTGCTGCTGTTTGCTGTTGTGCCTGTTTTACCATGCAAGTGTAACTTTCCAGAAAGTGTTTAGTTCCCTGTAATTGCTACAGGGCATGAGGGTTCCTTGGTTGTCAGATTTTACATGCCAATTGCCACAGTGACGACGCACACGAGAGATTCATCAGCAGTTTGTAGAATCGTAGCTAGATATTGTGCATAAATTAGAAGAAAAAAAACTAAGATAGCAATTTGAATAAACCTTGGAATATAATGGGAGTAGTTTGCAGTTACAAAAAAATGCAGTCAACATGTGACAACTGTAGACAAACATGCAGTTATTATACTACAGAAGACTCTTGACATGGTGAGTGAGAATTCTTCCCCAACAAATTCATCAACAATTCAACATTCAACATAGTTACATTCAGGACAGATAAAAATTCATCCACAGAAAAATTTACTACTATTGCAAGCCTACTCCAAGATATGATCGTCAAGCCTTCTTCTGGATGGACGATGGAGTTGTTGTGCAGCTGCTAGTGCTCTTGCATGTCTAAGGAACAATCATATCTTCTTATGCAACTGCATCCGGGATCTCTTCCTTGGGCACCACGAACATTTCGTTCTCCAGCGAGCGTACGAACTCGTCCAGCTCGCCGTCAGTCATCATTGAACCATCGCATGTCGGTATCATGTCATTAAGTGTCTTGGCAAACTCGTCCAAGTCGTCATCTTGAAGCGCAGCAGGGGATGCCTCCGACGGCGCCGGCGGATCAACTCTTTCCTCCTCCTCTGCTTCGCCTCCCAGTTCAGCGGCTTCAAACGGATCAAGCATCCTCTGCTTCCTCTGCATGCATGGCTGAGCCGGCCGGCAGTGATGTGCCGGTGCTCGCACTGGAATGTGGGAGGCGCCTACTACCACCGGCACTGGCGGCGGCGGCATCATTTGTTGCTTAGGTGGCGAACGCGGCGGCGTTGGTGTGGGCGCCGGCGAGTGACTCGGCTGCACCGCTGGACGGGTCGGAGCTGGCGCCGGAGGCGGTGATCGTGTCACCATCACCATGGGAGTCGACGAAGGAGCCACGCCGCCCTGAGGCATACACGCTTGCACTGGCACGCGGCAGGCACGCACCGCCGATGGAGTCGGCGTCAGCATCTGCTGCATAAGCTGCACATGTGGCCGCGGCGGCGCTTCAAGAGGGGTCGGAGCTGGCGCCGGTGGTGACCACATCACCGATGAAGGAGGCACGCCATGGTTAGGAACGCACGGCCGCGGTTGCGCAAAGGACGTCGGGGCGACGGCGGCACGCATCCGCTTGGGGCACGGCGGTTGGACACTCTCCGGCGCTGGCCTCTTGGGCGGCGCCGGCGTCGGCGTCGGCGCGATCACGACGTGCGCGGGCGCATGGTGCGCGAGGAAGAAAGCAGCGGATTCTTGGTGCGCCGGGGAGTCCGGAGGGGCCCTTGGAGACACGTAGATGTTGCAGAACACGAACTGCCTGTCGCCGCCGGCGACGGCGCCGTTCCCATCGAGGCAGCACGCCGAGACCTCGTCCATGAGCCAGTCCGTGAACACGCCGCGCTTCTTGTACCGGAATTTCTTGACCTCGCCGACCTTGGCGTCCGCGCCGTCCTTGACGGCCGCCGAGCTCTGCAGGCTCCAGGTTCCGGGTCCGGCGACGCGCACGCCCTTCTTGCACGAGCTGAAGAAGAAGCGGTGACCGGTCCTGGGCAGCGGGAAGAACACGCGGGCGAGCTCGCCGGGCTCACCGGCGTAGACGTCGGCGTGGTGCACGGCGGGGCGGATGGCCGCGTGCAGCGGCGCGCCGGCGACGAGGCGCGGGAGGTAGTAGGTGGCGGCCTCGAGCGGCGTCGGGTTGAAGCGGAAGCCGCGGGAGAAGATCACAGGTCCCAGCTGCGTCGTCGCCGTCGCCGCCATGTCGATCGACGAGACGACGGCGCAGAAAGGGGGAAGAGATGGGATCGATGAGCTAGAGTTGCGGATGGAAGGAGCAAGATCGAGCAAGGTGAGGCGTGTGATTTATACTGGCCAGCCAGAGCTTGTTGGTACAGACGCAGTTCGGATTTGCCAGCAGGAGGTCTGTCTGTGTCCGACTTGAGTTCCATACACTTGTTCGTTTCGGTTTCCATAAATTTGCTCCCGAGAAATCTCCACTTTGGGCAGTTGTTCAGTTACTCTTGTCGGATTCAGAGACCGCGTGCGTCATCATGGAGGGGCAAGTCGGAGGTTTGTGTCCGACTTCGGTGCTTAGTTTTGTTTCCAAATTTGGTTCCTGAAAAATCTCTACTCCCGCGTCGTCCATCGTTCGGAACTTCGGATTCAGGTTTCAGAACGGCATGATCGTGGACGGCCTATGCCAGCGCCACGCCGTCGTGCGCATCGGCACAGTGTTCGCCTCCGGCCTCCTCCGGGCCATTCGTTTCCTCCGGCAGCACTGGGAGCAGCTCGCCGCCGACATCAACTCCGGCGAACTCAGCACCTGCTGCGTCTCTGACGCGTCGGTGCGTGCGGCGGTGGCTGCCATTCTCCGGCCAGACCCCAACCTTGCCCAGTTCATCCGCACCGAGTGCTCCAATGGTGACTGGGCCGGCATCATCACACGCATTTGGCCGAACACCATGGACGCCGCCGCAGCCATCATGCCCAACACGGCCTACTTCGAGTTCCTTCCCAACATGGCCTACTTCGAGTTCCTTCCCATGGACACCATGGACGCCGCCGCAGCCGGGCTTGTCGAGCTCGCCGGCGTGGAGGCCGGGCGCGAGTACGAGCTCGTGGTCACCACCCATGCCGGCCTGAGCCGTTACCGCGTCGGCGACGTCCTCCGTGTCACCGGGTTCCACAACGCGGCGCCGCAGTTCCGGTTCGTTCGCCGGAACAAAGTGCTGCTCTCCATCGACGCCGACAAGACCGACGAGGCCGAGCTGCAGGGCGCCGTGGAGCGTGCGTCCGTGCTGCTGCTCCACCGCCATGGCGCAGCAGTTGTGGACTATACCAGCCAGGCGTGCACCGAGACCTTCCCAGGGCACTATGTCATCTACTGGGAGCTGATGCTGGCCACACAACAAGGGACTCATCACACACAGAGCTTGGACAGTGAAGTTCTTGATAGGTGTTGTCTGGAGATGGAGGAGGCCCTGGGATACGTCTACCGGGTGCTTAGGGTGGAAGACGGCTCGATTGGGCCATTGGAGATCCGGGTTGTGCAGTCGGGGACCTTCGAGGAGCTCGCTAACTTTGCTGTCTCTCATGGCTCGTCCATGGGACAGTACAAGGTTCCTAGATGTGTGACGGCAGTATCAGCTATTATTCAGCTACTTGACTCGCGTGTTGTCTCGAGACACTTTAGCCCTGCCTTGCCGCACTTGGGCAACAAGGCCAGCGCTTGAAGCGGACAGAATGTCGAGGCTCTTGATGTTGTGAATTTTGTCTTTTTTTTAATGGAGTGAATTTGTTAATAAGGATGTCAGTACTCCCTCTAGTTTAGTAAAAGAAGTCGTTTTCGACAAGATTTGAGTCAAACATTAGGAATATAAATTATAAATAACATTTAAGTTGTTGAGTTTGGAAATGTGAAAATTATATAAATAGATTGGTCTTGAAAATTACTTTCATAAAAGTATACATATATAACTTTTTAAGAAATATTTTTATAAAAAAAGTCAAAGTTGTGCTTTGGTGACCGTATCGCTGTCCTAAACGACTTCCTTTACCAAACCGGAGGGAGTATGTATTTGGGTGTGAATTTGTGATAGTCTACACCATCTCCTCTATAGTACGTGCTGTGAATTGAATGAAGGACCAATAGGCCCTGGCATGTCTCTCTTCTGGCAAAGCTAAATACATGCATGGAATGGCTAATGGAAGTATAGAACAATGGTAGGGATGTCTCAAAGTAAAACGGAAGTCAGAAAAACAGGACAAGGAACCAAATCAACTGAACCAAAACAGCAACTCACTGGTTCCCAGCTGTCGAATGTCTTTACATATTTTGACAGCAACTCACGGGAAATTTGGATGTATTTTTTTTGTAAAGACCTTTTTTACAACATTAGCTAATGCAATATCATTGATTTTTTTTGAGAATGCAATATCATTGATTTTGTTTTTATCCAAGGAGGGAGGCAGGAGACCTTGATTCATCCGGGCTGCCTGGCGCAAGATATTGGGTCTATAACTCTATTGTACAAGCCACGATGATGACAATCCATTAAAAAGAGGAAGTAAAAGAAACTCTCCCTCTCTCCATGTCCTAATAATCCTTCTCCATCAACACGTACGATCCGAGTCTTGATCACGGCAACAGGAATCAATCTCTCTCAACATCGATGCCGCCGCCACATGCTTCCGCCGCCGCGGCGTCGCGCACCGACGAGAGCAGCATCAGGAGCAAGGCCTCAAACGGATGGCGCGCGCGTGGAGGACGACGGTTGTGCCCTCGACGACGAGGTCCTCCTCCTCCTCTTCGCAAGTTTCTTGGACACGGCCGACCTCCGCCACTGCGCCGCCACCTGCAGGCGCTGGCGGCGCCTCATCACCGGCGAGGCCGAGTTCATCTTCCGCGCCAAGCAGCCTTTGCTATCATCCCACCGTCTCTCAGCGCCGCCGCCCTCGCCATCGGCTTCTTCCACCAGAGGCGCGGCTACAAAACCCCCAGCGCGCCGTCGCCGCCTCTGCAGTTCCTCCCGGCCCCTCCTCCCCGTGCGCCTCCTCCCTGGACGCGGTGGTCGGCGGCGACCTGCTCGGGAACTCCCGGTTGGTAGCGTCCCGGAACGGCCGCCTTCTCCTCGAGCTCCGGCGCCGCGGCTACGGCGCCGCCCTCAACCTCGCCGTGTGCAACGCCATAACCGGCCGCGTCTTCTCCCTCCCCTCCCTCCCCAAGAAGGACATGCCCAAGCGCTACGCCTGCGCGCTGCTCGCCGCCGGCGACCTCGGCGCCGCCGCGAACCCGCTCCTACGGCAGGGACCCGCCGGCTTCCGGGTGCTCCTGCTCTACACGCGCGCGGACGGATCCATGGCGTGCCGGTCCTGCTCGTCCGACGCCGACGCCTGGTGGGACTGGGGGCCGGAGTGCGAGGTGTCCGGCGCCAATGTCGTCAGCAGTAATAAGCTCGGCGAGATGGACGCCGGCGTGGCCGTCGGCGGCGCGGTGTTCTGGCTGTCCGGCAACGTGGTGTTCGGCCTCCGGCTGGACACGCTGGAGGGGGCGGTCGAGTCGCCCAGGGGCTACGGCGTCGGCATGCACCGCTTCGGCTCCGGCCACCCGTGTCCCGACCGCCGGCTCGTCGTCCTGGCCGACGGGCGGCTGGGTGCGGTGCAGGTCGGGAGAGGCGGCGGCGACGGTGGCGGCGCCGCCGCCGGCAGATTCGTGATGAACATCTTCTCCCGAAACAACGACGGGAGGAAGCAGCGGTGGGCGTGGGAAGAAGATGCGCGCGACGTCGACTTGGAATCGTTGCTGCCGGCGCCGGTCTCCGGCGGCGTGAAGGGTATGCGGCTGCGGGCGGTGTGTGAAAGGAGCGGGCTCATCTTCTTGGCGGTCGTCCATGGAAGAAAGCAAGAGCGGACGCTATACGCCATGGACCTGGGGAGGAAGAAGGTGCAGTTGATGCCAGTCCACCCTGGCGGCTGCTGCTTCAGCAGGCCATCTGCTTGTAGCTTCCATGGCTGCGACATTGACCTCGTGGCCTATCTGCTGCTCGGTGCAGGATAACTGATATAATCTTCTCACGCAAATTAAAGAGGAAGTGCATCGCCTTTCAGTAAACTCAATATTTGAATAATTTGATTAGTATAATGTAGGTTCTGCGGTTTGCTCTGTTTTCTGTGATTGCTGCAAGCAATGAGAACTTACATAGGTCGCTCGATGAATTCTGATGTTATGACCAAAAGATAAGCAGTCTCATGCTTTACCATCTTTACTATGTACATAATATACAACCTTCACAGTGGGTTATCGTTTAATTTGCTGGAAAAGAATGAGCTGTCTTTTATGGAAGGAATACTTGTAAGTTACATGGTAATAGCAACTCATACAATAGTTACATGGTAAACTTTTGACAATGTCCTTTTGTTTTATATTTTTTTAAAAAGCAAATGCTAACATGCATCACGCAAAGTTTATAGTTAGAGTAGGATTCTAAGACCTTTTTTAAGTCACAATTATGTAAAGAAAAAGGAAACGAAGGGAGTATATTATAAAAATTTTTAGCTAATGCAAATCTCAGAGTGATTGTTTTTATCCAGGAGAGTTCGATGCATCCGGCCCGGCGTCACATATTGGGTTTGTATCAGTACAAGCCCACAAAACATATCAAGCCCACGATGATAATCCAAAAGAGGAAGTACAAGAAACTCTTTTCCTGTCCTAATAAATCATCATAACTTCTCCAACAATAGAACCTTCAGACTAAAAACCTAACTCCAACGGAAATTTAGCAGTCAAATTCACGTTACAAAATCTTTGCTAAATATTAGCATTTATATTGTTGGGTCCCTCTCAAAATAGAGAAAGCACCCTTCAAAAATAAGCGTATGCTGCTATTTGTGGCGTGCACACGGTATTCTTTAGTAAAAGGCGAAAGAATAGTTCGCTTTGTGCTCACCACGCAGCTGCGTGCTTTCTCCAGATAGCCTCCCGCTCTGTTAAGTAGCCAGTGCTCAGCTGCGTTATTCTTCACCCAGCGAGGTGGTACTAAACCGCAGCAAAGCCAGGCAACTTCCTCGCTCCTGCGGTTGCAAGTGATACACAAGCGCTCGCGCGCCATCAGGAAAGCCCAACAAGCCCAGTACGGTCAATCGGTTTAAGCCCACTAGCACTCTCGTCGGCGGCGGCGCCGTGTTCTGGCTCTCCGTCGTGTCGTCTTCGTCCTCCGGTTGGACACGCTGCAGGGGACAGTCGAGTGACCCAGCTGGTACCACGTGCCCCTCTTCGGCTTCTGCCAACTGTACCCTCATGTGTTTCCTCATCTTCTTGTAGTTTTCTCATCTTCCTCCTCCTCCGCCACCGCCTCGCCTCCCACGTCCCCACCTCCCGCCCGCCTCCTCCGCCACGGCCCTCGCGACACCAACCGCCGCCGCAAGCAGACAACCCCTGTCTCTTATACACATCGTCGGCCGGTCCAAGAGCCTCACGAACGACGACCTCGAGGAGCTCAAGGGCTGCGCCGATCTCGGATTCAGCTTCAGCTACGACGAGATCCTCGAGCTCTGCGGCACGCTCCCGGCGCTCGATCTCTGCTACTCCATGACCCAGCGCCTCGGCCTCGACGCCGCCGCCGCGCACGACGTCGGTGTCTCCGCCACGCCACATCAAGATGGAATCTTTCTTCCCGACCCTGCCTCCCACCGGCGAGCAGGACGAGGCCGTGGTGCGCGCGCATGGGCCGGTACCATGACCACCATGTTCGGTAGGCACGCCATGTAGGCCACGCCGGATTCGTCGCGCCATGGCATGCGGTTGCCCGACGGGAGCTTCCTGGAGCGCTGGCCCTCGAAGAAGATGATGGACTTGGCGAGCGCGTCGACGTAGTTGAACGCCGCGGCGAGGGTCGGCGCGAGGAGCAGCAGCTGGAGCACGGCGGCGGCGGCGGCAGTGAGAACCCGTGGCGAGCGGCCGACGCTCCTAGGACGCTCCATTTGTATCTGTTGAGCATGTACTTTGCTGCTGCTGTATGAACTTCAGAAGATCTGCTGTGTATGTGCTGGTGTGATGTGCTCACTTTAATATTCTGAACATGCTGCTTCTTATGTACTATCAGGTTAATTCAATGAAATTTTGTGCTTTGACAGAATATTGCATTGTTATATTGTGTCAATGAAATTATTTCCAGGGCAGTGTTCTTGTTGCTTAATATTCATGTGCGTTGCAGCTCCCAGGCCAGTGGTCCTGAACAGAATGTCTTGTTCAGGTTTCAGACTTCAGAAGTCATGGGTTTTGATTGGATTCATCTGTTGATTCCTGAACATAATGTCTTGTTCAGGTTTTTGTTGTTGCCAAAGCATACCAAACTAAGAATTATTATCCAATGATGTATGTAACTTTTTTCCAGTGACAAACATTAGTGAAACTGGAACAAAATTACTGAATTCATTGCCTAGAACACTTTGCATTCAACACAATGTTCTTACTAACTACAGCACAGAAATTGGGTTTTTATTGATTCCAGTCAATTCAATAATTACATACTAACTTTAAAAAAAATGTATATCACATACAACTCTACAATTGACACAGACGTTGAGATTCTACAACTGCAACCTAGGTATTGTTACAAAGCCTGCAACTATCCATCTGTAACATCACAGAACAACTCATCAATTCTATCTTTCTCCTGGATGGTGGAGGTGACTGGCCCTGCTGGTTGCTGAATGTGAGAAGTACGTCGCCATGAGGGGTATTGTGGTAGGTCGACACCAGCCTGAACCATAGCAATCTTGGATTTGGTGACCAAACATGGACTTGGGGGCACTTTCTGCAAAATCAGTATCACCAGCCAGACCAAAAAAAAATTACAGCAATTTTGGATTTGTACTGTGAATGAGACAAGTCACTTGATCAGGTTTATATGTTGCTTACCTGAAATTTACAGCAGATCTTCTGAAGTTTACTGTTGTCAGACATATATTAAAAAGAATTGTGCATATATACTATACTATATTTAAAAGGAATCAAGTGATGACCAGTGACGACCAGCAGCAACAACAAACTTAAGAACTGCAAGTTTGCAATGGCAATGGGCAGCAGCAGCAGCAGCAGCAAACTCAAACTCAAGGCTAGCCAGCTAGCAATGTCAATGGCAAACATTCTCCTTGGCCCTCTGCCAATCATCAGTATACAATTCAATTCTAGTTTCTCCCCAGTTCCTGACATTATTAATTAGAATGCAAACAAATTCACTGCAAGAAGGCTGTTGAGAGCTCGTGGAGCTGCGACAACAAGGTGTCGAGAAAGTTCCAGTCGATGGCGCCGGCACTCGCACTAGCACTAGCAGTCTGTTGGACACATCCGCAGCTAGCAATGGAGGCAGTAGCAGTAGTACTGGTGGTGGCGGGGCTCTCCACCAGCCGCGGGAGACTGAAGCTGCAGAGATGCTGCTTCTTGGATTCCGAAATTGCTAGTACAAGCGGAAAATAGAGGTGCCGACGCCCTCGACCTGGAGGAGGTGAGGTAGAAGCAGAACGCACCTTCGTCGTCCTGCGTGAGCGTGACGGCGACGGCCTTCTCGTGGTGTCGGCGAGGACGAGCGCCCTAGCGGCGGCGGCGAGCGACCCCGTCGGGAGGATGAATGGCTCAGATGGCTGGCCCCACTGGTCAGATAGATAGGGGTCATGCTTAGTCAGTTGGGCTCGAGCACGCCTCACATTTGGGCCCCTAAATTTTTAAAACTGACCCTCAAACTGAAATATAGAGGCTCATTTTTAAGTAGCCCACTGGAGTTGCTCTTAGCTGCGCCAGCGGGCAACCAGTCCGGCAGAATTTGCTCATTCATATTTCCCGTATACCTCAATTTATTTAAGGATTTGTAAAGGAATGCAATGAATTGAAACAGAGCGATCAAGAGCTGTGCCATAATTCTGCTCAAACACTACTTCATCAATCAACTAAGAAACCCATGGTTAGATGTATGGATGGGGGCAGCTTTCAACTAAACGTAATTTGTGAACTTTACCGTCTGAAATTTCAAAGTGATCAAGTGCCGTGCCACAATTCTGCTCAAATACTACTTCATCAATCAACTAAGATACACAAGGTTAGATGTATGGGTGCGGGCAGCTTTCAACTTAGCGTATCTGCAATTTCAGTCACTAACAGCTTGCAGAAACCACAACCAAATCTATGCAAAGACCCTATTGCAGACGATTATCGAGCATTGACGTCAACATTGACACAAAATGCAAATACAAAATGAATCCACAAACACTTCATCCAGAGCTGCTAGTTGTATGCGCGGTACACAAAGTTATCCAGGTGGCAAGTATGAGCTAGCAGTACACTGATAAAGGAGACGACAGATAATAGGCCAAAATTTCCACTCAGCCAAAGACAAGCTACAATCCACTCTAATACCGTAGAGCTTCCTTCTCTAAGCCTTCCTGGTCGCGATCTGAGACTCAGCCTGAAGAACAAAGGGCCGATCGGATATTAGCACGACAGTGCCTATATGTGTTGCATAATTGGGAACAAACAGTGTACAGAACCACAAACCTCTTTCTTCACTGGCTCTTCCTTCTCTGACAAGATCAGCTCAATGTGGCACGGGGAGGACATGTAAGCTGCAGAAGGTAGTTAAACAGGTTGTTAAGCTGTAACATGAGAACCATTCTAAGAGTAGCTGACAACAAACACAACAAACTCCAACTTCAGATAAACTTACGGTTGATGCGTCCATGAGCACGGTAGGTCCTGCGCCGCTGCTTCTGAGCCTGGTTCACTTGAATGTGCGACACATAGAGAGTATCAACATCAAGGCCTTTGACCTGCAGCAGAGAAATTCAAATAATTAGCATAACACTCAGGAAAGAAAGATAGCTCATACAGGGCACAGTAAAATTGCCGACCTCAGCATTGCTCTCTGCATTCTTGAGAAGATCTAGAATGAATCTAGCAGACTTGGCGGGCCAGCGTCCCTGTCCATTGGAGTGGCGTGACTTAGCCTGAGCAGTACGCCCAACACCACCACAGTACCTGCGGAAGGGGATGGCCTGCTTGTGGGCAATCACATCCTCAAGGTACCTTTTGGCCTTAATGAGGGGCATCTTCCTGAGGGCAAATGCTGTCTCACGGGTGTTCTGGAGGTATGACAGACAGCATTAGCAGACAATAGAATGTGTACTGAGGACATGAGAAACTGAACAAAAATACGAGCCTTTGTACAGATGGACACGACTAAAGAAGACAAACCATAGCTAACAAATTGGGAAAAAGAAATGTGCCATCATTTACTGAACCAATTGACATGGAATTGTCCAACACATGGACAGGAGCAACGGTTCACCCAATAACGATGAACACAGAACCATTCTAAGAGTAGATGACAATAAACACAACAAACTCCAACTTCAGATAAACTTACGGTTGATGCGTCCATGAGCACGGTAGGTCCTGCGCCGCTGCTTCTGAGCCTGGTTCACTTGAATGTGCGACACATAGAGAGTATCAACATCAAGGCCTTTGACCTGCAGAAGAGGAATTCAAATAATTAGCATAACACTCAGGAAAGAAAGATAGCTCATACAGGGCACAGTAAAAATGCCGACCTCAGCATTGCTCTCTGCATTCTTGAGAAGATCTAGAATGAATCTAGCAGACTTGGCGGGCCAGCGTCCCTGTCCATTGGAGTGGCGCGACTTAGCCTGAGCAGTACGCCCAACACCACCACAGTACCTGCGGAAGGGGATGGCCTGCTTGTGGGCAATCACATCCTCAAGGTACCTTTTGGCCTTAATGAGGGGCATCTTCCTGAGGGCAAACGCTGTCTCACGGGTGTTCTGGAAGTATAAAAGACAGAATTAGCAGGCAATGGAATGTGTACTGAGGACATGAGAAACTGAACAAAAATATGAGCCTTTGTACAGATGGACACAACTAAAGATGACAAACCATAGCTAACAAATTGGGAAAAAGAAATGTGCCATCATTTACTGAACCAATTGACATGGAATTGTCCAACACATGGACAGCACCAACGGTTCACCCAGCACATTGTTCCTATTGTCTTTTGATTCCTGCTACCAAAAATCAAACAAGCTGCAGCAATTACAAGAAGACCCACTAAGTTCAAAATGAACAGGCTACATGAAAACTAAAGGATGAATGCTAAGATGTATGCAAACGAATCATAATATATCTCGAGACGGGAGAGAGGAAGGGAGCTCTCACCTTGAAGTGAACACGGAGGTCCCGGCCCATGGCCTTGGCGGCTGCAACGCATCACAAAGAAACACAACTGAATCAGAAAAGCCGCAGATGTACAAATCGACGCGAGAGTTTTGCGGTACGAAGCTTACACTTGGTGGGGTTGGACGGCTCCCTCGAGTACTTCACCTGGAACCAAAAGCAAGAGCCGCCGCCGCACGGCAGGATTCAGTCAGGGCGAGATCAAATCAACGGCTGCAACCAAGATGCAAGACACGCGCGAGAGAATACGGGGGAGGGAGATCTCACCATGTCTGCAACCGGCGAGCGGGAGGCCTCGCAGGCTCGCGGCGGAGGCGGATGCGGCGGCGGCAGGAGCGAGAGGGGTGGAGAAGGAAGGAATCGGCGGCGGCAGGAGCGAGAGAGGTTATGTAGGTGGCACGGGGACTGGGGCAAAACCCTAATGGACTCGTTATGGGCCGAGCCGCCCTCACGGCCTCACCTGCAAGCCCATTTCATGAATTTTCACGAGTGAGAAAGAGGCCGCTAGTGGAGCCGCGCGCGCGCGCGACTGACAGCGTGCTAGGCTATCGCTCGCTGTATCGCGCCGTAGAAGGAAGCCTGTCCCGGCCCGGCTGCATACGCAGGGGGGCCGTGGCACATGTACCCGTGACAAGCAGCCCGCATCCAAATCTAAGTTCGGAAAAGGCCATAGCTTACAAACGGAACACTAAGTTAAATTTTGATTGCATCTACGCGTTTCTTACAAATAAAATCCTCAAAATAAAACTACATTTAAATACTTCATAGTGTTTTATGATAAAGTTGCAACAATAAAATATAAAAGAAAATGTAGCACGACTTGTTTTAGCCCTTTTCGGTTTGTCTCGTTTGGAATATATTTCCCAAACCTCTTTGTCTATCACGCACGTGCCTGATTTTTTTAGATAATGGATATAAATATCCGGTCTTGATCAAAATGACTATAGCCCATTGTCGCTTGTTCGATGAGCCTCTGTACCACTTAAACTCAAAGAAAATTAGAGAAAAATTCGTTAACCATAGTACCACTAGTAGATGGCAATGAGCTGACATTATGGAAAACAAATACGAATTCAGAAATCTTATTATTCCCGCTGGCACTATTTAGCTTCCGTCAGCCTCAATCACTGGGCACCCAACAGAGAGATTTGATCTTCCACCTTCTAGAACCGAAATGTCAACGTACTGTCGTCCAAACCGGGCCCAGTAACGAGCTCGTGGGGAGGGGAGCAGACCGTAGACGAGTTAGGTCAGGTGTGTGGCCGCTCACCCAACTGACAAGCGCGCACCAACGCCACTTCCCACGAAGCCCGCCAAACAACCACTCGTACACCGGGCCTCATAACTCCACGCCCGCCGACACTGTGGGCCCACGCGGCGCCTGAGGCGTGGACCAGGCCCACGCGGCGTCGCCGCCGGCCACAGGTTCCTCTGATTTCTTCCTCCTTTCCCTTTCCTTCTTCCCTCGTGGGAGACGCGGGCGGAGCGGAGGCGCTGCAGCAGCTGCGACATCTCCGTCCACCGTTCCCCCAACCGTACTCCACCAAACCAGAGCTTCCCCGGCAGCGGGTTGCGTCAGATTCGGGCGAAGTGCCTCGTGCGCATCGACCCCCTGGTGACGGCTGACCAACACACACCTTGCGCTCACCCACCGAGAAAATTAAGCTTCAATTCGTGCTTCCATCGATCGATCGAGGTATCCATGCAAGTCTATCGCGGGCGGTTTCCTGCGATCTTGTTTTGCCTTGCTTCGTTTCCCCTTTTTTTTCCTGGAGAAATTAAAGAGCTTCCGGTTGCGATTTCTGTTTCTAGAATGTCAAGCCTCGAGGAGCCGCTTGGCCTTGGAGACCTGCCAAAGTTGAGTATTAGCAGACTTGGGAGCTTCTCTCCGCCAAGTGCTCGTCGGAGGGCGACGGCTGATGACCGCAACACTCGCCAGTATGTCCCGTACTATGATCAAAATGGATAATCAATCACTTTGCATCAATTACTACTTATACTTGAGTAAAATGGATTATCTATTGGTGTCACTTTTTCAATTGATTCTATTCAGAAATTTCGATTCAGTGGAGGGACCATTTGAAAAACCCAAAAGCTATATACTAATTGCTCGCTTCCAGGTACAACAATGGAAGCGCTCCGATGGGCTTCCATGGAAATTCTCATGCATGGCATCCGCAATGCCGTCAGGCCGCCGATTCGCCATGTGATGCAGTGGAGCTTAGAGATCTTCCTAGGAAGGTAGTATGAATTCCAGAATTAGGACTCAAATGATAGCCTATTTTGTCCGTCACCGTTTGCTTTACCCAGTCATAACCTTCCAATTTACCATCAATAACTGCAATTGCAAATATTAGAAAACAATAACGATTGAAAATTTTAGCAACACGTACTATGCTTTTCCACTAATTCGGTCGATCAATAATCTGTCGTCAGGTCATGTGGGATCTACCAAGCTTTGTGAAGATAGTTGAAGTTGGGCCACGAGATGGCCTGCAGAACGAAAAAGGCAAAGTACCAACATCTGTGAAGATTCAACTGATACACAAATTAGTGGCTGCAGGTTTATCAGTAGTTGAAGCCACAAGTTTTGTATCCCCAAAATGGGTGCCACAGGTGATGCATTTAAAATATATTGAGTGATCTAGTGAATTTGGTGATTGTCATTTTTCCATTGCAAACCAAGACCTTTCTTATTTAGCTCAGATTGGAAACTGCAGCTAGCTGATGCTAAGGAAGTCCTCAAAGGGATCCAGCAGGTGCCAGATGTGCGGTATCCAGTGTTAACTCCTAACCTCAGGGTAAGTTTTATGTCATTTTCTTACAGAACTCTACTGCACAGCATTAACAATGCTTATCAAGAAAAAATAAACAGCATTATCAATGCTATATGTAATTCCACTAGATGATCTGACGTGTAGAAATGTATGTGTTTACAGGGATTTGAGGCTGCTGTTGCAGCTGGTGCAAAGGAAATTGCAGTTTTTGCATCTGCTTCTGAGTCCTTCTCTAAGACGAACATTAACTGTACCATTGAGGAAAGCATTGTTCGTTACCGTGATGTTACAGCTGCTGCCAAGAAACATGGACTCCTTATCCGTGGGTAAGTTAATGGACTGTTAGCCTCTTATAAACATAAAACAAGTGTAAGTGAAGAATTGAGTTAATAGTGAAGCTGCATTGTGGTCTGTGTTAGGTATGTTTCTTGTGTGATTGGTTGCCCTGTTGAAGGTGCCATTGATCCATGGAAGGTGGCATATGTAGCTAAGGAGCTTTATAACATGGGGTGCTCGGAGATTTCACTTGGTGACACGATTGGTGTTGGTACACCAGGTACTGAACTACTGGTTATTCTTGCCAATGCCTTACCCTTTTCTCTCAGTTTATTTAAACGGTGTATGTTGAAACTGATCAAAGTAGAAACTCATCGGAGCTTCCATACTCCTTGTGTTATCTGTTCCAGGTAGAGTAGTTGCTATGCTTGAAGCTGTCATGTCCTTTGTTCCGGTGGACAAGATTGCTGTTCATTTCCACGATACATACGGTCAGGCCCTTGCCAATATCCTAGTCTCCCTTCAAGTAAGTAAAGACACAAAATTTGTTCGGTATGTCACTGAAAATACTTGGCATTCACATGGTCACCTTAGCATGACATTTTCTTCGTTTCCTCAGATGGGGATCAGCATAGTAGACTCGTCAGTTTCAGGCCTCGGAGGCTGCCCATATGCAAAGGGCGCCACGGGCAACGTGGCCACTGAGGACGTCGTGTACATGCTCCATGGCCTGGGGATAGAGACCAATGTCGACCTCAACAAGCTGATGGAGGCCGGCGATTACATCTCCAACCATCTAGGAAGGCCATTGGGCTCCAGAACTGCTGCTGCTCTGCGCAAGCTAACTACCTAAGTCCCTGAAGATCACTTCAGGCACACCCGAAAGAATATATACCAGCTGCTATCATCACACGTGGAGTATTTACTTAGGTCGTATAAACGTCTATCAGTGCTCACTTCAGTTTGCTTTTGAAAAAGTACACATAAACATTGATCTACACGAATTTGTATCCTGTTATCAGACTGTCCTGAATAATCATCCGTAATTCCGCACCCTCTGTGATGTTTAACAAAATGAAAGAAATGAATATACAAATGCAAAGATATTGCACGCAAAGTTCTGGTCGCAGTCCTATATTTTAACAAATGCCTCCTGTACTTCCTTTTTTGGGCAAAGTCCTCTTAATCTCCAAGTGTACGTGTACCCATGTAAATACATTTTGGTAAACCATCTAAGCAGTGGCTGGTTAATGTGGTTATATGATGTTATTTATAGCAGAGGTATCGAGGATCCTGCATAATCCGGGTATCATGGAAGACATTGTGTTCGCAGAAATGAGTAGAGGTAGCGGAATATCCCTAACAAATTTGAGGCAGTCTTCATAGTTTTCCAAATGTATTCTGTACCTCATTGTTTGCCCATGGAAAATAAAGTGTACAAGAACCTGATCATTGGTAGCTTACCGTTCTTCCATATTGGGTGGACACCACAAATGAAAAACATGGCAGCAAAAGTTGCATATTCACATGTATCACGGATGAGAGGTACGGAGTAGGTAACAAACGAGCAAATCAACAGAGGCATGTGGCTTTTCTTGTCCTGCCCTCGTGACGTAAAAGGGAGGGAGGACCTGCCGTGTTCCGTACTATATTTTGCATATAATAATGAATATACAATCTGCACGGAATTGAGGGGGGCATTTTGTGGGCAGTATTTCAGGTATAGATTTACATGTTCTTCAGAGCTGGGTTTAATCAGTCGTCATGGTTACTCCAGGGAGAGTTTTAAGGATGGCCAGGCATTCCTTCAACAATGCCTTTGCTTGTTCGCTTTTTTCAGTTTCGCAGAGCTCAGCAAGTTCATCCTCAAGCTCAGCAAGTTCTATAAAACATACAGGTTCTAGACATAATAGTATATTTAAAGCCAATGTCAGTTATTTGTTAGCAGGAATAACATGTTATCTTTTAGTAGAAGTGCTATATCATGAGTTCACGACATCAGATAGTTAGGGCTAGATATATAGAAAATCACCTGAGCAATCTTAATTAAGCGTATTGAGTCCAGTACTTTCGCCGACCCCAAATGAAATAGCTGAAAAATAAATAGATAAAAAAAGTTTGTCAGGAGTAATGGAAAAAAGGATGGCAAATGCTGAAGCTGGATACAAAGCCACACAAACTATAGGACATACCTCCTGAACCAAGTAAGCTGTGTCTTGAGGCCATGTGTCACTAGTATCAGACTTCTGAAACCTGTGGCACAACTCTTTGACACACGAGAAGGCCGACAATTTAACTGCTCATGAAAAGAAAATATAAGCATTGAAATGACAATTTTCAAGCATCAAAGATAGCTATTCAATGTTCTAGAATATAATACAGATCTTGCATAGAAAATCATACCCTGCCAACTCTCCTCGGGTGAGAGAGAATTCAATATTACTTCTAAAACATTTTTCTTTTGACTGATAATATCCAGTGGAAAAGCAACACTAATGCAAGACGCGGCACAATTGAGCACTTTTTCTAAAGAAACAGAAGCACCTTCGCTTTCATCTTGTTCTGTAGAAAAGAAGTCATACACACAAGCTAAAAGAGTGAAAGAAGTATTTGGAGAAATAGCTGAGATAGATTATATAATATAAACTAAAGTTGCATACATAATTTATAATATACATTTACCAAAGAATTATCTATCCAACGAAGGTATTGCAGTTCGAAGTGTCTGCAATTTCCCAATTCATTAAGACAAATAGAACTAATATTTTAGTATAGGTTGAGGCTTCACTTTTGATTCCAAAGGACATTTCAATCAGTGATAGTAGTAAACTTTACCAATTAGAGTAATACTAATATTTCATGATGTGCATTTAAATCCTGACCCTCTTTGTAAATGAAGTTTTACTACACGGAGTGTATAAATGTATTATTATGGAGGTGCATTATCAAGCTATTCTTGAAAAAGGATGTTCTTTGCATGATCACAAGAAGTTTAATTTAAGCATAGTCATTAGCTGAAAGCAATAAGGAGCCCATGACAACTGACCAGCACCAGCAGATGAAGTAACTGAAGATGAACCCTTTGCCTTACAAATGGCAGATTGGTTAGAAATATTGTATAACATAGGAAAAATACTGTTGAAAAATCCTGGATCTCTGAATGATGTAATCACCTGAAAAGAGATAAAAGAAAGAATAAAAAACTAAGTACATGGTACCAATTCTAAAATTCTCAAAGAATTGCCTAAAAGGCCATCTCATCGCAAAACCTGTGCTCATAAAACGGGACAAGGTTGGTCACGCAGCCCATTTGAGATTCATTGTTCATGTGAATATCTACTGTCTAAAATTGTTAAACAAATGCACTAAATTCCCATATAGCGTTCCCCAGAAGAATATATGGACTTTAAAAAAAAGATTATATGGCATGTTCTCCATAGGATGCTTTGGGCGAATGGTACTTCACAATTATTTTCGGAAAGCCTTTTCCCAATACTTGCCTAGCGTATATGCTTGAAATACTTTCAACATGATTTAGTTACAACCTTTCGAAAAATCTAATGAACCTTTAGCATGATGTTGCATAATAGTTGAAAGTCATTCATTAAATGTTGTCCGCTAAAAAAGGAAACAAAAAGGTTGGTCAACAAAAAGTAAGGATCCAATAATTAGATGAGGATTGAAGAAAAATACTTTCTGTAAACACAAGATAGCTGCTTCACGGTACAATTTTGATTTCTTGCTGCATGCAGCAGAAACGGCATTTAGTATAACACTTGGCAAGCTGGAATCTTCTGCTGTTATAGCAGCATGACAGCAAGAACATAATGAAGCCAGCGCATCCAGAATAGCATCTTTCCCCTGTTAAAAAATGTAAGGAAACAAAATGAATGTACCAAGACATTGATAAAGATAAAAGAAAAATGTATAAGCAGACCACCCGGTTATCAGTCCATGAACAAATGAAGAGTAGCGTGAATTACCTCCCAAAATCGACCTGGTAATTCTTTCAAAAGTGATTTGAGAATATTATGGTGGTGTGATGAAAGGGATTCTCCAAGAACATCACATAGCTTCTTTGTAGCCTTGGCTGACTGCAAGGATAAGGCTGTACAATAAGAATTTTACAAGCCACAGGACTTTTAACTCTTGTTACTAATCTGATATGCATAAGGACAGGAAATTATGAAACAGAGACTTACCTTTCTTTTACCAGCCCATGATGACGATGACATGCAATCACACAACAGAGATACAGTTTCTGGTAAATACAGAGTTAGGGTTACTCTTTCACTACTAGGAATATCCTCCCAAAGTTCTTCATATAAGGCACTGGTGTCTTTGTCATCATCAAATCTGAAAAGAAGTTTTGTTTTTACACATGGAAAGGTTTCCGCAATTCTCCAATAATGAACTTAATAGCATTATAAGTATCTGAAATATTAATGGCGGAGGCAAGGAAAATGCAAGGTTAATGAATGTGTCTTTCACATACCTTGACACAAAAATTACAGGGATAACTGCTGCATTATATCCACCAAGAATATCTGCTGCATTGCTTAAGTAGGCTTTAATAAGAATTGCACCAGATAACTGATCGTTTTTCCCGTCAGAATGCAGAGAGGTAGTATCTTCAATAAGCTTCTCAGCCTGGGAGGGACTAGCATATTTCAAAACAGTAGCACAAGAGGATGCAAAGGCCCTTTTTGCTGCTGAACTCCTTTCCTCCAGAACAGCATTATACAGTATCTTCAGTAACAATGTTGTGGATGGTTTGATGTCAATCATGACCTTCTGCACCAACAAGGTGATGAAACTAGCAACACCAACTCTGAAATCAGACAGAAAATGAATGGATCACATGAAATAAGTTGTGAAAAATGCTGCATTTGATGCTATCATGAATAAGATCTGTAGCACAAGAAATCCTAACCTTGTATTTAAACCAACAGCTGACCTAACCATCTGGGCTAGGCGAGGAACCAATAGGTCAAGTGCATTCTTGTCAACAACTTTTATACATATATCAAGAGTTTCCCACATTGGAGAATCTTTAGCCACAGCTATACGCAAGCTTTCAAGCTTATCTGTTTTGATGCCAGCATTCCCTGCATGCATCTTGAACCAAATGCAGGAGTAAGTAAAGAATTGCATCTGTGACATATACACCTGCAACATCATCGCCACCAGTCCTTAAAAAAGGGAAACAAAATTAGCATACCTCGACGTAATTCAACCTTTGATCCTCCAGACTTGACAAACATTCAAGCATACAGCTAACTAGTTCTGGCAGATGAGGCCGGAGGGCAGGACCAGCACCCTAAAGACATTAGGAAATCATAAGCTAAGGATACCCTCTTTAGTTGAAAAGTAGCAATTTAATTTGACCTGTGACAATAAGAACCATTGTTGTTTCTTTCCTTTCATAATGCTACTTAATAAATTTCAATAGGGCTCTCTGTTCCTTCACTTTTAAGGCATTATGCCAAGTGCCAACCACATAAACTGATAATCCTATTTATATTTTCAAATAAGGCTAGTGCTGTATTAGGATAATGGCATCCAAAGAAGGAACTAGAGAAATTGCAATTTGTTTAAGTTTGGGTGGAAAAAAAATGAAAGTCCATTAGAAAGTAGGGGCAATAAAAAGTTTCACATCACCTTGAGGAACCTCAATGTTTGCCTAGAAATGAATACTGAAAAGGTGCTTTGATCTTTTGTTCACTCAATGCGTTAAAACACAGATGATGAGAAGACTACCAATAAATTTAGTGATACTGCATCTATTTCACAATATAACTAATGTTTGTTGTGCTGTGGACTTGCGGTTAGCATTCCAGGACACTCTGTGTCTTTTTAGGTACTCTTATTGTATTATATATTCAAAATACCACAGTCCCCTACAGTATTTCCCTAAAAAAGGGAATAAAACTCATTATGGCAGATATGCAGCTAAACTTGATAAGTTTCACCATCAATATACCTTAGCAAGCTTCATCACCAAACTAATCGAGGCTTTTTGAACACTTGAAACTTTACCGAGTATGCCTTCAGAAAGCAAGTATGGCAGCACAATGTTCATTGTCTCATTTGCATCAGAAGTAGAAGTTAGTGAAACATCACAAAGCCTGATTGTCAATGAGCTCAGGGCTCGGCACAAACTGTCACCAGCATTCCGCACAGTTTCCTTTATGTCATCCATTGCACGAAAGGCGGTTGTCCATATTTTCCTCAAATGCTTAGAAACCTTAAGAACAATGAAGAAAAAGGTGAGTTATATTTTGTTCAGAAAAGAAATTTAAAGCCAGATTCAAAAAAACACTTTAATATAGGTTGTGTCAAATGAAATAGTGAACTAACCAAAACTCCAAAACACCATGAATAAATGCTCGTTTACCTGAATATATCTTCGACCTTGGATGATGTCTGCAAGTGCAAGACAGGATGCTTCACGTGAGCGCCAAAGCCTTGAACCAGATTGAACCAACAAATCCTCTACTATGACATCGTAATGCTCATCTATTGCTTTTTTCGGATCTGAGACAATTAACTTCCAGATGTGTGCCATTGAATCCTAAAAAGTGCAACTGGAACTATCAGCTCAGAGGAAATGCCCAATGAGCTTATTAAGAAATATGATACGGCATAATAAAGTAAAATATTATTGTAGCTATCAATCGCAACCAGAAAACAGTGCGAGAATTTAGTAGCTTTTAACAGAAAGTTACTTGCTGCTGAGAGGTACTCTCTAAACATGAGGTTATGTTTTTGTCTATTTTTCTGAATCCAAGTTGCAAGGCCACGTTTTAATTAATTTCAAGGACTAATTGCATGACTATGCAAGGGAGTGCATTGATTACTACTCCATAGGAAACTATCATTTTGTTAGACAATTAAACAGCTTATCTTAATGAGTTATATAGCAAAACACATGCAGTATTTAACTAAATTTAATACTAACATTGAGTAGTATTCTTCACAACTGGATAAAAACCTGAGTAAATCTTATCACCAATCTGATTATAGGATAGAAAAGAATAAGGCAGTATAGCATAACTCACAATGCTGAAATATAGTTAGTCAGAAAGCTCAACTTATCAAAGCGTCTTATAAACCATTATGTGAACATGGATAACTTAAATACTAAATTGATGAAATAAATACAAGTCAAGCTTAACTAGTTGGGCTGTTTGGGGCATCATATATTGCATAGTACTGCAGTTTCTTACTTTAGATACTTGGATATGTGCAATTTCACAAGAGTAAGTTATTCAACCAAGTAATTTAATTTGGTCCAATAGAAAAAAAAAAGAAACATAGGATATGCCAGATGTGGTGATGGGCGAACACTTGGATACCTGGATGTTTTTGTCAGGATCATATTGGTAACGGACAAGCCTAGGAATTAAGGCACTCAGATAAGGTTGAAGTGCCTCGCCAGCTTGTTTGGCTATCTTGGAAAATCCAAAAGCAGCGCCCCTCTTTGAATTGAGAGCAGCCTGATAATTAGCTAGATCCATGAACTTGTATATCAGGTCAGGTTGCCCCATCTCATTGGCAAGGCTGCACAGCTCCTTGTAGGTGCTAAGTTTCCCTCCAGTAGGATTATTGCCAATTGCGCCTTCTTGAAAGACCTCAGAGTCCTCCATCAACTAATGCAAGCACATTAAAGCATAAATACCTTGGAATAAAACATAACCACCCAGGGATAAAATACAAATCAAGAAAATTATGCACCTTAATGGCTTTTTTCTTTCTTGCGGCTCCAGTCAGTGTGTTCACAAGAGCATGAACAAGCTGCTCTTTCATAGATGCGTCACCAAGCTCATACACGATGCTCATGCCTTGGGATGCCAAATCTTGTGTAAGCTCATTTGGATCACCAAGAAGATGTGAAAGGGCTTCCTGTGAAAGAAATGGCATCTACATTTGTCAACAAGGTGGAAGAACTCTGGTGGGAAGAAAGCGATCAAATATAAGAGTTGTATCACCCCTAAGCAAGAATTATGCTAGCTGAGAGAAGAGATACAATTCACCAGTATATGCATAAACAGTTCAGCTCCTTCAACCAAAAGATTACTATTTTTTTTTGGCGCCACACTACAGGGCAATTTTTAAATTGAGGGCATAGAGTAACATGTAAACCCTAGTAAGAACTTCCAAATTAAATCAAAAGCTAGTGCATGTTTTAAGTGGGTTAGCTGGTACATGTCCAATGTACTTACTAAAGTTAGTTTCCATGCCCAAGTCACTGTAGATTGCTGTCACTAGCATATGATACAGGTCAATCGCAATGATATGATGATCTACAGATTATACATTGGGGTAGTTCAAATAAAAGTAAAAAAATGTACGAGGAGCTTTGTAGTAATCTATGTATCTTATTCTTGATTGACAAACCTGGATTTGCGGAAGTAGTTCTAGGACTTTTGGATGTCGACCGCAGTACATTGTTAGTGAGACCAACCAGACAGTACCTGCACAGCGTTCTTCTTTTCTACTGCTATAAATCAGTGTCTCAAACAACTTCTTAATAATTTCTTCTCGAGCCATTGCGTGTGCTTCTTCACAACTACTTCTTTCATAGGAGTTACTCGAGACTAGAGGTGCATCACCAGTAAGGTAATTTGTGGCCTGGGAAAGGGAAACAAAGTTTGTCTCCAGTATCACATCTGCTGTCACAGGAACTTCCCCCCATATGAAAGATAGAGCCTCCCCAGCAGCAAAAAGCACATCTTCAACCTGTACAAGTATAATTTTAATATATTTCAAAGAATATTATTATGTTAGCTGAAAAGTTCATGTTTTGTGCTACTACCTTACAACGTGAAAGACTAAAAATCAAGTCCAATGCATTATTCAGGTGGGGAAAGGACATCTCATTCCAAGATATGTGCCCCAATGATACCAGAATTTTCTGTATAGCCTTAGTATCATTTTCAGAAAGCAGCTTAGTCAGCCTTTCATGCAGAATGGTTAATAGCGTACCTGCAGGCAGAAATAATTCAAATAACTAACGTCATAGACGGTGAATAGCACAGCTCATATGCAGTAGAGATTTAAATACTAAGTTTAACCTGTAGAAGAGTTTTTGTTGATGGAAGGCAATGCACGACGCAGACCAATATGACCAAGAGATTCCATTGCAACGGATGCTAGTGTAGAACCTTCAGAGTCTACAACTTTCACAAGAATATCAACTGCATTTTTTAACATTTCTTCAGGTATCTGCAATATGCACTCATTAAGCACAGCAAATTAAAAGACTTAAACTAAAAATACAGAAAAATATGTGTTCATAGAATAATGTGCTCAAACAGTTTCCTAAGCCATACGATGGAAGTCAAATTAATTGCATCATAGCCACTCAAACTTCTGAAGTGGCCACAAGTAACTCAATAAACTTAGAAATTGGATACCTGTTGGCACAAATAAACCTGATGCTTGTACATACATGTTTTGGTGTACAAAGTAGTATACATGTGTGTGTGCAGCATGTTGCCATGCACACAGTGGAGCTCGTGACGCAGTCGCAGCGTGACGAGCGTGTCCTTCACGTGCGGCGCGAGTGATGTGCAGGATGGCGCACGTTGTGAGTAGCTCGCGCCGGGTGTACGAAGTAGTGTACGTGTGCGTGTGCAGCATGTTGCCATGCACACGGTGGATCTCATGACGCAGTTGCAGCGTGACGAGCGCGTCCTTCGCGTGCAGCATGAGTGACATGTGGGATGGCGCACGTTGCGAGTAGCTCGCGCTGTGCACATTCGTGGCCAGGAAAACGGCCGAGTCTGTTAGCTCGTATCAGGTTTTCATATATGCAAAGATAGAGTCCAGAAAAGCTGCGCATTTTGGGCAGCGCCAAACTCTGAGTTCAAGCTCGTCGTGTTCTTGCGTTTATCTTGTGAGAAAAGAGTTCAAACTAAAACAACCGAGAGCTAACCCAACAATACCTATGTCCACGCGGTTTAGACAGGTCCAATCTAGTTTGCCTCACTGAAACTTGGGACTAGGTATTTATGGGGCAACTGTGCAGCTATTTCTGCTACAGTTGTCCAACTAGTGCTGCTGCTTGCGACACCACTGGGCCACCTTTTTTTGCCGCAAGCTGGTCAAAGTTCTGTGTATCATAATAGTTAGCAAAGCTATCCATCGACTTGCATGACCAAACATAGATGTCCTATTTCAACAAAGCGTGGATGGATAATATGCAAGAAAACAAACATAATTTATTATATTATTCTGTATTTCTATTGTTTTTCAAAAGGAAAACTGTTGGGGAGTTCCCCCACATCATGATTTTTATATAAAAAAAACTAGAGAGGAAACTAATTTACCTAGGAAAGCAAAACACAAATGAATCAGAAATGTGTCTCTTTTTTTTTCTCAAACAGTCAAACATGCAGGAGAGGTCATTTGTATTAGACAAAAGATGAAGAAATGTATATTTCTCTTCGTAGTTCCTTTTAGTCTCCAATATAAAGCATTAAAACTTATGGTAAGAAGAGTTTTATTCCTTTCCGCATTATGTTCTCCATTCTTGATCTTCATGACTTGGCAGATAAGATAAGCATAAATTCTGCCATATGTTATTTGATTTCTCTACTACTACCAATACAAGAGAATAAGTAATGACATACAGGTTTCCATGCACCATAGTTCTATAGTATTTTATACAGGGCAACAGCAAAGAAAACAAAATCAGTAACAAAGTTAGGAGGACCAGAGTAATATGAACGTACATAAGATTGCTTCAAACAGCCAGCAGTTAGATACCCGATTGCACATAACGCTCCATGATAATTTTCAAATCTGGCAAAATTCATCAAATAGTCACATGAATCAGAAGTTACATGGCAAAACAAAGGGCATGTTATCAGTGTTGAAATTTTCATACCTTAATGGACGGTTTTGATTAAGTGTTGAAGTGAACTCAGACAGAAGAGTTAGGGCAGCAGAACTTGAAAGAGCTGAAGAAGCAATACCAAGCAGACGCGAGGCAGCTTCACGAGCATCAGAATCAACATGACCCAATAAAACTCTTAGCCATTGTATGCGGTCTGCATACCGCAATGACACCAACTGCAAATCATGAAACGATAAACTTAAAACAAACTGAGGAAAGCATGAAGGCTTTTTAATAGATGAAATCAGACAGAAACCTTTGGTTCACGGGAGGAAAGATCAACCAATGACTTCAAGGCCAACGCATGCAGTTCACTAGATCCTTCATATGACATGGCATGTTCTAAGATGACACACATTTTTGCTACCGGAGAATGAGATGGGTCTTCTTGCACAAGAACTGGGCTATCACTAGACTCAAAGCACTTCATCAGAAACTTGATCATTGAAAGAAATGTTTTTGAAGGGAAAAGCAATTTTCCATTTCTCTGCTCATCAGAATGCAACAATTGAGGTCGTTGATGGCAGATATAATTTATCATCTCTGTAACATCAGGATAGTTGAAATCAACAGATCCTACAGATGATTGCCTCCCATCATTTAAAAGATTCAGACCAGCTAGAGCCATTTCCCTAGAACAACAGAACCAAATAAGAGAAGGATACATAAATGGTTGAACATGAACAACTTATAAAATGCATGTCCTGAGGAAATGTGCTAATGTATCAGAATTATAATCGAGAATTTGCTTTCAGCATACGTGTACGGTACCAAATGCCAAAGCAAGATTACCAACAGTTCTCAAGTCATTTGATAAGGTCAGAACTGAAGTCACTACTTTTATCCATCTAGAGGACATGGGAAACACTTGTTGAGAGCAGCAAAGGGGGTTTTATAACATTGAGACAAGTGACAGTTATTGATCCAGCAGGTTTCACACTCTGAATTCAATCTAATCGTTTTACTGATTGAATGACAAATATGACAACAAGTCCACGATAGTCTACAGCATCACCTCATATAGTGACAACAGACTCTTTATATTCAATTTGCTATTCCAAGATTTTTATATAGAAAAAGTAATTGTGAATTGCATGCATAGTTTAGGAAGAGAGATGAATGCCACCATGACCTGCAAGGATATAGAATTGAGCATGCAAGTTATAATCAGACTAAAATGTCAGATCAGAATGAATGAACCTTATGAAAAGGCTAATGGCATAGATACATAACAAAAGTAAGAACAAACACTAAAAGCACCAACAAGGCTATGATATTTGATGTTAGCAAACTTAAAAAGGGAGTGTCCTGAAAGCTTGAGGGAGGGAATTTGCACTTTATGTTAGGAAAGATGTGAAAAAATACACATTTGCAAAGTGATATGGACCATAAAATTATAATGAGCAAATCCACTAGTCTGATAGTAGAGAAAGAATTATGTCCAAATAAATAATTTGTAACCAACCTTATGTCCAGTTTTACATCTGAAGCCCCTGTCATGCAAATGTACCGGCTTGGGCAGTGCTGCGTATCGTATAATGCTGTTGCCCACCTAATAGCAGAAAACCGAACCTCACTTTGGTCCTTTAAGAAAATTTATAACAAAAATGTCAGATCAGAAAATTACGAAAAGGTCAAATTAAGAGTATAGCATTCCTTGGATTTAGGCCTTCAGAAGTAACAAGATATTGCAATTCGGAAATAATTAGTTTATATTTAATAATAAAAAAAGATGTGATACTGGAGGCCCATGTTAAATCCATAGGAGTTCCAACTATCACAAAAATCACAAGAATAAATAGCCACCCTGGAAAACTGGCTCAAATACAGAGTATGACCAAAGAAGCTATCAGTGATGAGTTCTCACGCTTCACATGCTAAGAATACATCGCTTGACTTTATTAAACAAAAAGGTGGAGAAGAATTAATATGTGACTCCTAACAGAGGTGACCATGAGAGCATCTTGAAAAGGGTCAACGTGCTTGTAGTATGGTGGTATAAGTCCTCCAGTTGTGAGGTTACCAACACAAAAAAAAGGCCCCTCGCTTTGTGTTCCCCAAATGTATGGGTTAAGACATGGTTGTGTAAACGGTATCACCTTACAGGTAATAGCCAGTTTTTTTAAACTAAAAACGAAAATCCAAAATCTTGCCACGGACAATTTCAAGTAAAGAATTGGTCAGAAATTGTTCAATAGTGATCATTTAAATTTTTTACCTCCTTTTCATGTACTTTTAATAGTATCAGTTGCAGGAATAAATATAATTCCAAATATAAAATTCCGAAAACTGATCTGATTATGTGAAGCGAAGTGCTTCTAAATTTGTACGAACTGGTCAGCTTCTAGAACCCTGAGTAAAATTACTTTATTATTTTGCATATCATTCGCACCCGTTATATTATGTAATGAGATTTACATGTTGTTTTGGATCATGAAATATTTTCCAATTTCAAACTAAAGACAGCATGGACCTTCCTTTAGTTTCCTAAAGCAAGGACTCAGATTTTGATCTTGAAACCCTCGTACTGAAGTTAATATGTCTGCATTCACAAACTATTACAAATAATGACACCATCTATGAATCGTGATAATAAAGGCTTAGCATGATAATAATTTGAGAACTTATGATGGAAAGAACAATGGGTCAATGGTTTTACCGCTTCACAATTTTCTAGAAGAAGCGCCTCAAGATCCTTCAGTACTTTCGTTGAAGCACCCTGATATCAAGGCCAAGGAAAAGAGCAAAAAGATAACAAATAATTCTCCAATTAAAGCTGGGGAGACATAAGATGCATAAAATCATGGCAGAGTCATGATGCAGTAAAATGCCCTGTTAGATGAACCAATTCCCATTATTAACACATTTAAGCTCATATTACTTGCAAGCAATCAGGGTTGCAAATACACAATATGAAATGCCATTGGATTGATGTGTAATTGTGAATCCTACATATTGACAAAGCAATCATATTAATTATTCAGCTAAGGTTTAATATGAACTTCCCAGCAGACATATTTCCCTCGACTTAACCTGAATGTCTAAAGGCAAACAGACCTTTTGGAGGCAAGGGCCAAAACATAAACAAGCTGTTGCCGCCTATCCAGCACATAGCTTGATTGTAGCAATTTTTTTACCATAAAGCATTGCAATATATCTATGTAATTCATTCACATTAAGCTAGCATTTACAAGTTGTATCAACCATTAAACCAATAATAGTTAATTAAAATTCAAGATCGTTTCTGCAAACATCTTCAGTAGGTTGAGAAAGCAGCATGCCTTTCAGAGTTACCTTATATGCTGTAGCAAGGGAAGTAGCTGCCTCCTGAATAGTCAAACGAAGAGATTGATCCTCCAGTCTCAAAGCAGTAAAGAGTCGTATAGCCATGTCGGTTTTATCGCTGCAATGACATAGAGGTAGAAAAATCATTACTTATATTATAATACAACCGAAACAAGAGCCAAGAAAGTTTAAGAAAATATCATGCCTGAACAAATTTGGCATGCGAGAGGCCAGCAAACCGATGGCCTGGTATGCAAATATTTTGGTATCTCTACCTGTAGAATCTGGAGATCAAGAAAATCAATAAGCTGTCCAGTATTTCTCAAGCAATCCAATATCAGAAACTTGGCCATCAAAAAGATCAAACTCCAAAGTAATGGAAGGGCAAAAAATCAAAGATAAACAACATTTAGATGAATAAACAAAGCAGATAAGTAGTTGAAAAACCTGTTTCTGTAGTGGAAGAACCATCAAGAGAGCGCAATATTCCACTAAGGATAACTGGACCAATTAACTTTAGCTGGTCGGTTACTGCCTAAATTATTACATCATTCATATCAGTTAAAAAAAGGCAAAATAATTAGCATAAGTGCAAAACTAAAATCTTGAACAAAATAAGCCACTAATGCTAGAAATTAAGTTATTTTCTGTTAGAACTTGCCAAGTGCACATACATGTTTGAAAACCCAGACGGTGAACTCCATTCCTAACTGCTTCAGCCTAGAAGTAGTTCCGCTTCCTACAGGCATAGATATACAATGAAAGATAAGATGGATTTGCCAACACACATAAATGGTGAAGTTAAGTTACTGTCATGTGTTAAAACAAAAGGATGGTTCTAACTCTAGATTCAATGTAAAATGAGGAGATAGTGAGAAAGTGATAGATTCACAGGAATACGACTTAAACATCAGATAAATATGTGTTTAATCCCATTAAGAATCAAGACCAATTAGTAACTCATCAAAGCCAACGGAACCGCTTTCTGAAACAAAGATGAGCATGATTCTCGAGTAGAATAGCATGTTGTGTAAGACAATGCAGTTTATTCCATATATCAACAAGAAAACAAAACACAGTACAAATATCAACAAATGAGATGCAGTTTATTCATGATATAAATATAGTATAAAAAATATTACACTTGCTAACAACATAGTTTATTAAAATGCAAAAATTAGATACCAAAAGGGATAAGAGAAATTAAACACAAAAAAAAACAGAGTGCAACGGGATACAAAAATATAATACCATAGATGCAGCTGAAGATGCATTGAAGTGTGTGTGGAAATGCATTCGCTGCAGCAATTGATCGGCAGAAAACACTCATAAGCCGCATACGCAATGAAGCATGTGCTGGGGAAACTTTCAGCTCTGCAGCTATATTTTCCGAACCCACAGTGCCTGTCTCACCAAAGAACACTATCATAGAGCAAGGCTCACAACAAAATAATTGAGAGAGAAAGGAAAGGGGTTTCTAGCAATGGAGCTATCAATTTTGTTAACAGCAAAGAAGAAAAGAGAAGCACACACACGTGGGTATTGGTGCATTCAATTATGCTCATTGTATTTAGCGACAACCAAAGATAGAAACGTAATTTAAGTCAAATTCTCCACCTATAAATGCAGAATGACTTACACCACAACATACAAATGCCAAGACAAGAACAAAGTGATAGTATCCTAGTTGAAATTCAAACCACATTGATCAGAATCCTAAAAATAGAAAATGCATACCATTGAACAGCGTGAACAGTCTCTTGATGAGGTTGGGATCTTCTAAATTTACTGTTGATGCTTTGCGCTTTAACAATTCCTCTCCTTTCTTAGAAACTGACTCTTGACTACGTTGAAACAGTGATTAATATCATTGTTGATCCACATAAAAAATTCCGATATATTTTAGACAAAATTCTGAAATAGAATACCTATCTGAAGCAGCAGATAAATAAAGAGGGTAGACAACCTCAGGTGCAAAGTCCATAGTTTCAATGACATTCAAGATTCCTAGCTGTAGAGATTGAACAGAAAAAATTAAATCATGAGAAGGACAAGTGCACTGTGCAGGTAGTACATTCAAGAACCAAAATGTGTATGTGCACTTATGCAGACATGATTCACATTTTTGTATTACCTTTCTTGATGCAAGTATGTCGCCTTTCAGTGGTAGTTTTCCAGTAACACGGTCTGATTGGGCAACTGAAAGTCCTGCTGGACATCCAATACTGTAGAATTTGATAGCAGTAAAATGTCTGAGATTCAAAATTTGCTATATAAATTTTACCTAATTTAGCGGAATACATACCCTTGAGGTGGCGGTTGATACAATAATGTGTGAAAGCAGAAGTCAGCAAATACTAGGCCATCATTGGATTCAGTTATTGCTCGATATTTAGAAGCAATAGATTCATCAACCTTATGTATGTTACATTCACCAACAGCCTGGCCAACAGTATAAGCAAATTTAGAAGGTAAAAAATATGCAGGTGCTATAAAGTGTAGGCACAACAGGGGGGGAAAGGCAGATACAAGCAGTACATCACAAGTTGTTAAAATCCAATCACTCTAGCTGGGAGCCTGGGACATGACAAACCTTTGTTACAAGTCTCAAGATGATCCCTTGATGCTGAGCTGGGACATTTGATATATTGGTCAAAAAATCAGGCGCGATGTTTCCTTTCTCCTGTTACAAAACGGTGAGCCGATACAGTTAACTTTCCCAGAAATGGTGAAGCAGCTCTAGCCAAAAATAGGGATTCAACAAAAGAAAAGAGAATACCTCGGTTGGCAGGCGTTCAAACGCCATCTCAATATATACGACGCAGAAGTTTCGGATAATTGACGAGGAAGTAGATCCAGTATAGATGTTCCATAAATCCAGAATTGGCAATGAAATCTCAGGCCTGTGCTTCACCCTTTTGTTGATGTGGCTGAGAATTTCCATGACCTGATCAAATCCAAAAATGAATTGGTATCGCACCTATTAACATCAATCCATAGAACATGCATAAAACGATTTTTAAGGATATCTCTGTCCCTTCACCAGAGAGCAACCATATGCAGTGCCACTACTGAGTAACAGGACAGAACTTGCACGGGTATAGGGTACCATAAATCAACGCGTAGGCACTCCTCAAGTGCAAGATATTAAAAAGTGCAGTATTAAACAGCACCATTGTTGACACTCAAATTGGGCCGAAGGCCAAACCGGTCTGACCGGTTTGCCAAACCGGTCAGACCGGTTTTGTTCTGTAATTCGAGTAGGATTAGGATTCCGAGTTTAATCCCATATTGTAACCGATTCGAAAGGGGTAAGACTTCCCCGGCCTATAAATATAAAGGCTAAGGCCGATTGAGAGGTATTCCAATCGAATCAAACACATTTATCATTTACTTTTTATCTCTCAAACCCTAATCTCTTTCCAACCCCCATATTCTGTTCTTTGCTCGTCTCTACGGCGTTCAAGGACGTTCTAGGTGGCCTGCCGACCCTAGAGCAACCCTAGATCAGCTCGAGCTCCGACGGGGTCCCTCCCGAGCTCGAGTTTCTAGGCCTTCACGATCTCCCGCCTGAAAGCGGTCTGACCGGTTCTTGAAACCGGTCTGA
>OAMR01000211.1:999510-1018949 GCA_900205405.1 Echinochloa crus-galli
TCAGGCCCCCGACGGCGCGCAGGGGCCGTGAGGCGCTGGCCGCGGGCAGCGCCTAACGGCGCCTGGAGCGAGGCCGGAGGCTGCAGGTGTGTGGAGGCCGACGGCGATGTGTGGCCAGCAGAGGCCGCATGGAGACCACGACGCGCGGTGGCGGCGGTGTGACCTTGACCTGTGGCCCGGAGGAGACGACGCACCGGGTGCAGGAAGCGGAGGGAGGTGATGGCGTAGGGGAGGACGCGGGCGAGCACCGGCGCGAGACGGGCGTCGTCTGCGAGGGCCAGCCGCGTGAGCATCCGGTCCAGCGCGTCCAGCCTCTCCGCGTCCGTCGGCTCCGCTGCGGCGGCCGCGGCCGCGGGCGCGGCCGACGGCGCCGGCTGCTCCGCCATTTTCCGGGATGTTGGAGTCGCCGCCCCGCCGGCGTTGGCGTTCCCTTCTTCCGGCGCAAGAAGGTGGGGAGGAGAGGTGGACTGGCGGAGTCGAGTCGATGCTAGTCGGGTTCGAGTCCAACCGTTCCGAACAAGAAGAAATTAGAACCCGTGCGAGTCGGCTCGCGCGCACCGGACCTGATGCTGCTCGTCTTGGCCAAAACTTGGCGCGGCTAAAGCTAAACTATGATGACGTGGCGTTCAAAACCATCAAGTCAGCTTCGCCGTCTTGATCGTTCAATTCATACCATCACTCACCGGTGAAGCTTCTAGCTCCTCCTAATTCAGAAGCCAGGATGATGATGATCAGCTAAAAAAACAAACAAAACGTGAAGATGATAATTCCAGGCTTATATCACCATGTTCCGACACAAATTTTTTTATTCATGCTATGAAACACACGCAACGTAGCTTTGTTCGCTGTATAGTTCGAATCTTGTTTAAAGTGCCGTACGTGCAGTGCTTCAGTCAGTCCATGGTGTAGGCGATGTCCCTAAGCGCATCGGCATGCTTGCGATACAGCGCCACGAACACATCCACCCCTCCCCCTTTCCTCAAGCTCGGGATCAGCACCACCACCCCATCCAGCGGCGAATGCGCCGGCAGGATCCCGGCGAGCCGCCCACCGCACCCAAAGTCCAGCCGGTGGAGCTCCAGGTGCAGCCAGCTGTCGCACGCCACGTCCGGCAGCAGCACGTTGTCCTCGTCCCCAACCGTAGGCTCCAGCTCCTCGCCGCCGTGCAGCGCGCCGAAGTCGACGAACGACTGGAAGTACCGGCCGTCGCGCGCGCGGACGCCGGCGCGGACCAGCGCCGCCGCGTCGCCGAGGCTGCAGCACGCCAGCGCCCGCGCGCTCATCCCGGCGCTCGCCGTCAGCACGGCGTTGCCGAAGAACCCCCTGGGCATGACCTCCGCCCCGAGCCGCGCGCGGCCGTCCACCGTAGATCGTAGTGGAGCAGCAGGTTGGCGATCTCGGAAGGGTGGACGCGGGCGGGGGGCTGCCGTGGCGGAGCGTCCATGGGCAGGAACTCGGCGCCGCGGTGCTCGAACTCGCACCGCGGCGGGCGGCGCGGCGTGATGACGTCAGGGCCGTACGGCACGGGGCGGCCGACGACGAGCGGCGGCGCGCCGCCGGCGGTGGAGCGGACGGCGTCGGCCCAGGCGTGCAAGAACGATTGTTTCGTTCCACACTTGCAATCGGTTTTGCATTGAGATGCATTGTCGTCGTGGTGGCAAGCTCGACGTGCATCGATCTGTGGGTCCTCGTAAATGCGTACGTGTGTGCAGGTAGGTGCACTGCATGCAAAGGCTGGCCTCTTGCGTAACAGTAGATGGCATCCAATGGTTGACCTCTTGAGAACTTAGCCGAAACGGTATGGTGTGAGATGATGAGCATGCAAGCGTCAGCTTGAGGACTCTCTGAGTGTGTCTGCATGGTGTTTTGGCCGGACGTGCCTTCGTCCACGGTCTACTGGACGGCCACGCGCCGAGGCGCCGTCGTGAACGATGCAACTGCGCAAAGCAGTCTCATTTGCACGGGGGACAAAGGCACCAACTCCTACATGGTTACGTTCACAGCTTGAGCACAGTCAGCTTAACTGACTTTCAGTTACGAGATGATGTGTGCTGAAAAGAGCTCTATTGGGCTGCAGCAAACTAAAGGAGTCCGATCTCCGCCGCCGCCGCCGTGTGTAGTAGGGACAAAACTTGCATGCAGTCCGGCTGCACGGCGCTCGGCCCAACAGAACGGCCACCAAAACATTATTATTTGGGCCTCCGGCCTGAGCTTTCAGCGCACCGCAGGTTGCCTGCCTCTGCCTGTCTGCTGCTGTTGCCGTTGACATAACTGAGAGAGAGAGATCATTCATCACCGTTTGTTTTTTTTTTTGAACGAACATTCATTCATCACCGTTTGGCCATCTTTTTATCTACTACTCCATATAGTTTTATTAGATAATGCATCTGTTGATCTAGTTAGTATAACAGCGCCACAGCGGAGATGGTACATTCCTTCTTCACCCCTGACTCCCTGAGCCCTGAATATACTTCACCCTGTAGCTAAAAGTGACCTGGCAGCTGAATGTATTTCACCGCCTGCAGGATGAAATCATATGATTTCGAATAATGCGACTGATGAAGCCACCAAGGTCGGGATCATCCGAAGGTTCTTACCGAAACATTTCTTATCCTCAGCTCGATTATAAAAACGCCCAGTTGACCTTCCTTGTTCTCCAATGCAAGGCCCTGTCTTGGTCAGCAAGCACAAACAACTTGCCCTGCATGTGCCCGGCCATCCATGGACATAGGCACACTTCTTCATAATATTTTAGCACCGTCTTCTTCAGAATACAAGTTTGGATTGGATCCTGGTACGAGACGCAGTACGTGTATATAAACCAGCAGCCACACTCTTCCTCCATCCACAGGTCAAACACCAGAAGATACAAGGTCAACGGCAGCAATGGCAGTCCTAGAACTGCAAAGCTCTTCACTCTCCCAGCTCGTCCTACTACTCCCAATCCTGTACATCTCCTACCACCTGACAAGAACCCTGACCAAGAAGAAACCCACCACGCATGGCTACAAAGCCCACCCTCTCCTCGGCCACCTCCCGGCGTTCGTCAAGAACCGCCACCGCTTCCTCGACTGGTCCACCGAGCTCATCCTCGCCAGCCCGGACCACCGGATGGGCTTCTGGATCCCCGGGATGCGCACGGGCATCGTCACCGCCAACCCCGCCGACGTCGAAGCACGTCCTCCGCGCCAACTTCGCCAACTACCCCAAGGGCGAGCACGCCATCTCCATGCTCCGCGACTTCCTCGGCGGCGGCCTCTTCAACTCCGACGGCGACCAGTGGCTCTGGCAGCGCAAGAACGCCAGCCTCCAGTTCACCAACCGCTCCCTCCGCAGGTTCGCCGTCGACGTCGTGCAGGCTGAGGTCGCCAACAGGCTGCTCCCGCTCCTGCGCCGGAGTAGTAGTAGCAGTAGTGCCGGCGGCGACGGTGCCGGCGCCGTCACCGGCGCCGCCGTCCTCGACCTGCAGGACGTGCTCGAGCGCTTCGCGTTCGACACCATCTGCATGGTGGCGTTCGGGCACGACCCGTGCTGCCTCGCCGACGGCGGCGCCATGGCCGAGGCCAAGTCCGACTTCATGCGCACGTTCGGCGAGGCGCAGGACCTCGTCGTCGCCCGGTTCCTGGAGCCCATCGAGGTGTCGTGGAAGATCAAGAAGTGGCTCAACGTCGGCACCGAGCGCCGCCTCAAGAAGGCCATCGCCGACGTCCACGCGTTCGCCATGGACATCGTCCGCGCCCGCCGCCGGAGCTGCAGCGCGCCGCCGGCCAGAGACGACGTCCTGTCGCGGTTCGTGGCGAGCGCCGAGCACAGCGACGAGGTGCTCAGGGACATCGTGCTCAGCTTCCTCATCGCCGGCCGCGAGACGACGTCGTCGGCGCTGACGTGGTTCTTCTGGCTCGTCTCCTCGCGGCCGGACGTCGTGTCCTCATCGCCGACGAGGTCCGCGCGGCGCGCGGTCCACCGGGGGGGGGGGGGGGGGCGGATCCAGGATGAATGGCCGTCGGGGTCAGCACTAATAAATAACGGGGTCAAACTATTTAGATTAGAGTAAACAGTAATTTTATGAAGGAATTACATTAAATTCATCGGGTCAGCTGACCCGATAAGATAGGCTGCATCCGCCCCTGCACCGGCACGCGCCCCGGCGAGCCCTTCGCTTCGACGCGCTGCGCGGCATGCACTACCTGCACGCGGCGCTGACGGAGTCGATGCGGCTGTACCCGCCGGCGCCGATCGACTCGCAGTCGTGCGCCGCCGACGACACGCTCCCCGACGGCACGCACGTCGGCGCCGGGTGGTCGGTGACGTACAGCGCCTACGCCATGGGGCGGCTGGCGGCGATATGGGGCGAGGACTGCGGCGAGTACAGGCCGGAGCGGTGGCTCGGGGAGGACGGCGCGTTCCGGCCGGAGAGCCCGTTCCGGTACACGGTGTTCCACGCGGGGCCGAGGATGTGCCTGGGGAAGGAGATGGCGTACGTGCAGATGAAGTCCATCGTTGCCAGCGTGCTCGAGGAATTTGAGGTCGACGTCAAGAAGGATGCCGGCGGCGGCGTGCCAGAGCACGTGCTCTCCGTGACGCTCAGGATGAAAGGGGGCTTGCCTGTGCAAGTGAGGAGACGTGCTGAATGACCAGATCGAGCGTCGGTTTCATACCGTCACAGTGTCAAGTTTTTCTCCTTTGATCGGTTGACAATAACTTAGTACGCCTGTACTAGATTTGTTCGGTTATCTTGTGTTGTTTTCTTCGGGTTTTTTGCTACGTAGCTATTACTACTAGCTAGTTTTATTTCTTGTGGTGATTGTGTATATATGTAAGGCTAAACTCAATCAATAAAAGTTACAAATGAGAAAATGCACACATCTACAACTGAGTAATCCTGGCATAATTTGAGTGCTGCATAGAAAGCTAATTGCCCATGTTTACAGCAGCAATACAGAATCAGCTGTTTGTAAGAAATGTATCTGATTTTGTTTTTTTATTGAAACGGACTTCTTTGTTTCCTACTCGGCATCGGAATTCTGGGTGGAATAAAACCCGAACCGCGCGCAAGAGGAAGACGAAGGTACCAAATCAAACCCTGGCTTTTCCCCTTGTCCGGGGAAGACGAAGATGGCGCCCAAGAGGAAGCCTAGCGGCGACGGCAGGACGATGGAATCGTCAGCCGATCTCGCCGAGCCGGAGGACGGCACGACGGAATCGCCAGCAGACTTCGCCAAGCCAGTTTACCTCGTGACGGCGCACGAGGACGACCAGGCGGCCTACACCGTCCTCAAGGCCGACGCCGCCGCCGTTACCAACAGCACCAGGCCGCCGCGCGCCCAAGCCGTCGCGGCGCTTCCCGGCGGCGAGCCCGGCATGTCCTTCATCTCCGCGCACTCGAAGCGAGGCTCGTGGCTCGTCGCCGTCGGCGGCGGGCTGAGGGCGGGCACCATCATCCTCGACCCGAGCACGTCGGCGACGTACCGGGGCCCGCGGCTCATGGAACCCAAGCACGAGCCCGTCCTCATCTCGCACGGCGGCGAGGTGTTCGCCCTCTCGCGCCGCCCACGGGTGGTGCTCCCAATGGACTTCGAGCCGTGGTTCGAATCCCTCAGCTTCAACGACGGCGTCCCCTCCCTCGACTGCGGCGGGGTCCTCACCGGCTGGCATCCCCTGCCCTCGCCGCCCTTCTTCCCTTTGTCCCTCGACCCCTACGAGTTTCGCAACCCGCCGGAGATTTTGGTCTCCTCCTACGCCGCGGTTGGCGACCACATCTTGGTTTCGCCGCAGCCGGAGCTAATGGTGGGCACCTACGCCTTTCATGTGGCAAACAGGACGTGGGAGAAGGTGCACGAGAAGAACCTGCCTTTTGTTGGTCAGGCTGTGGCCGTTGGCGGCGGCAGCCTCTTCTTCGCCGCCTGCGCCATGTCTGGCTCTGTCGTCTCCTTGTTCTACATGTCCATTCATACCTCCTCGTCCACCTCCATGGCGGCGGTGAGCACCTCCTTGTCGTACATGTCCATGGATGCCTCCTCGTCGACGTCTACCCCTGTGGCGGCAGTGAGCACTACTCCCTCGTTATCGATCCAAGAATTTCCGGTGATGGCATCAGTGGAGTTCCCCGGCCGCTCTTCTGCACCATGGGAAAGGGCAGGTTCTACTCCATCAGGTTGGGGTCACAAAGAGAAGACGACCTTTCCTCCAAAAAAAAAAAAGAGAAGACGACCTCTCGAAGGAGGAGGTCCAAGTTATCTTGACTGCCTTTCGTATCGAGAACATTGAGGCTATCTTGAGTGAATGTCGTCAGTCTCAGTCTCAGGGCACCAAGGCTAAGAATCTGCGAGTTGCAGTAGATGTGAAGGAACAGAGTTATACATGCAACTCCAAGGGTCGATCTCGCGTGCTGGATTCTGACATCTTGGTTGCTGCCCTGTCCATGTAAGCTCGCTCTCTTTTAGTACTATTTCATTTCTGCACTGTTACTAGATTTAATCTTCAGCTTAAACACCAGCAGGTGAACTGATGTGTGTTGGTGTTCTTTTTCCGTAGATAAACGTTACTGCACACAATTTGGCTTTTGATTTTAGCCGATTCGAATTTCTAGTGTTCAGCATCTTATTCTACGATCTGGAAGTCTTGCACGTGCTAGTCTTCGAGATATTGACTGTTTTTATGATTATATGATGTCGCAGGGACACAGAAAATATTGATGTATCTAAGCGTGAACCGGTTATGACAACAGGAAACCAATCTACCACTGTCTTCAAAGCAACTGGAATTCGCTACTGGGGACGAAAGGGTCTTATACACCAAGACCAATTTTGAGAGTTTAACTTTTGTGCTAATCACTGGTGTTGTACCCCAGACAAACCTTGAGATGTTTCAACTTTTGTGCTAAACTGTTATATCTATGCCTTCTATCTGTGAATCGAGGTGTGATCAAGTGAGCATCACTTTAATGAGTATGCCTTCAGTTTGGCAGCACAATGTTACATTGTCTCATTTGCCTTAGAAGTTGAAGTTAATGACACATCAGAGCCTAATCGTCAATGAGCTTACAGCTTAGCACAGTCTTGTCACCAGCATTCCCGGTAGTTTCCTTAACGCCATCCGTTGCATTGCATGGAAGGTGATTGCCCATATTATTCTCAAATGCTTATGGAAAAGCTAGAGAGCAGAGAGAACGGTGAGTTATAATTTGTTCTGAAAGGACATCCAAAGCCATATTTGTACGAACACTTCAATATAGACGTGTCAAATCAAATAATCACCATGAATCTAGACCACGCCGATTCAGATACATGTATCGGTATCGGATACGGATACGCTGATACGATACGTTATTTTCAAATTAATCTGATACGTCGATACGTTTAGAATTTAAATTTAATATATAAAATAAGTCACAAATAGAAGAATTTAATCTATAAAATAAGTCTTAAATAGTTGGATTGGTGTTGGAAGCATTTAGCACTTGCACATACACTGATGATATCGGTTGCTGCCATCTAATTAAAGGAAAAAAATCGATCTAAGAAAGTAGGGAGGAAGAGTAAGAATAGTAATACTAAATAAGTATCGATGGAGTATCGGTGCCGTATCGCGAATCGGAAACGTCCGCGATACGTGATACGGCAGCCGACCGAAGTATAGCCATGAATAATGTTACCTGAGTACCTGACTATAACTTGACCTTGTATGATGTCTGCAAGTGCAAGACAGACCGCACAAATACTGCACACGCTTAGATCAGCAAATAAAGATTCAAGTCGTAAGCAATGAAGAAACCATCAGAACTGTATAAATCAGTTTAACTCCATCTGCCAGGAAGTGATTATAAGGTGTTGAACAGTTTATCATAGCACCTCTCATGCTAACACGGTCAGCAACTATGTACATAGTTACATACATATGCAAATTAGACTACATTACAGGAAGGGGGTGGGGTTGAGTATCAACTGTCCTGTATCTACTGATATGTGCCTGCAAAACAAGCCAGGACAAGGAGTTATCAGCATATCTTGTAAAAAGAAACTAAAAGCTGGAAACAAGTGGGATTGGTTCATCAAATAATCACCATGAATGATGTTACTATGAATATTGAATAGAGTCGCTTGGGATTGGTCCATCAAGCCGTTCCAATATTCTTGAGCTTTCAACACTTGCAAAAATAATATCCACAGTCAATAATTCTGTGATTTTACATTTCAATGCTGTGTCAAATGGAACAGGTGAGTTTCCTTTTCTAAAAAAGGAAAGCCAGTTTGCCTTGATAAGGAAAATAGAGGACTTTAATCGATAAGGAACCATTTAAGGAAATAAGACAACCAGAAATTATCAACTATAATCCCTGTGCCATCCAGATGGGATAAGAAAAATAAATGCTACACCTTTCTCATATATCTGCAAATCTTGTATTTATTAAAATATGCTGTTCCTCTACTTGCACTGTATACAACAATGCTGATGCTATGGTGGGTGATAAGAAACCTACAATACAGTGCTACACAAATGCTGGAAAACGTTAGGCTATAACGACAACATGAAAAGGGTGGTCCAAGGCAATTGTTTATACTATGTACAGAGTACAGTGCATCTCACTAAATGAAGGCACTACATAGCAAGCGACCATAATAATTGCTCCAAGCCCCCAACTTAAAGGTATAAATACACGCATGCAAATAGAAAGCTTCTCATGCAATATTTATCCAAGCAAGTTCAAGATTTGGTCTGGAAAGTGACATGCCAGAACTTCATAATGTGACTAAAACGGTCACTGTAACAAGCATTTGTCTAAAATTATATATATCAAGGGTAGTACCTTCAGGGAAGATCTCTAGTGGATATTTTTCCTTGCTAATGGCACTGCTGATCTTTAAATTCAGTGCTTTAGGAAATTCTGTCGGCAATTTGCTTGGTATTACAGCTCATTGTTCTGCTCAGTATCCATTTGCTGAAATCATACTTGAAACAACAGCTACACCTTGTTTCCAAAATACAGGCAGATGATGACTATGATTCAAGAACCAGCAAATCTTTGCTCTGGTTGTTGTATGGACTGAAACTCCTCAACATATAACTGTAAAACCCTAGAGACTTCACAGTTAACTGACTTAACTACATGCTGATCAAGTAGTGTCTTGTGCCTACAGATCATCTCTAGTTCATCCCGCTGAAATTCATTAGGAAGGATGCTCCTCCAGTCACTTGGTTTTCTAACAGAACAAAAGCCATAAAGAAGTGAAAGGAAGGTGATAGGGTCTGGTGAATAACCTTTACTAGCCATCTTTTCCTTCAAACCCAGTGCCTTCTCAAGCATATTATGTTTACACAGGCTGAAGATAATAGCATTGTATGCTGAAATCCTTAAGTCCAATCCATCAGAAATCAATCCTCTGAATACATCTAAAAGGGCACTCTTCTTGTGAGCCTTAACAGTGCTACTGCAGTGTGAGTTGATTATACAGGGCATACAATTTGTGAGCCCGTTAACTAAATAATGTAATGTAACATCATTAGGAGAGCAATGTTTAAGCAGCATATGTTCAAAGTACGCTGCAGCTTGGACTACTTTACCTTTCTTAAACAGACTACCGATTAGAATTGTGTAGTGTACAACATTGGGAAATAGACCCTCAGACTGCATATTTGCAAATAAATCTTCTGCGTTGTCTGTATCACCTATCTTGCAGTATCCACATATTAGTGATGAGTAAGTAACAACATTTGGGTTGCATCTCCGCTTCATCATATCACATAAGAACCTAAGAGCTGCATTTATGTTACCTTGTTTAGCATAGCCATCGATTAGTGTAGTATACGTAAACTCATCTGGGATACACCCAACCTTTCTCATGCTGCTCATGCACAGAGTTGCCTCATTCATCATTCCTGACTTGCAATATCCCTTTATCATAGCATTGTAGACAACTACATCAGGGCAGACACCTTTTTCCTCCATGAACTCAAATATTTTCCTCGCGTCACCGAGATTCTCACTCCTAATGAAACCGTCAATCAAAGTGGTATACACAAATTTATCAGGTTGGACATTTTGCTCGAGCATCTCTGCGAGAATGTTCTTAGCTGCAGGAAGCATCCGTTTCTTGCATAGACCACTGATCAGTACATTATATATGTTAGCATCAGGCATCACCTGTCTCTCTGCCATTTTCTCCCGGATAATCAAGGCCTCACTGACCTGCCCAGCAACAACAAGGCCATGAATTAATGCACCAAATGTAACCACATCTGGTGTATGACCTCTTCCCATCATTTCCACAAGTAAATCCGATGCAACCGTCACTTCTCCTCTGATGTAGAAGCCATGGATCAAAGGAGTATAGCTTAACTGATTTGGTTCCAACTCCCTCCTAATGGCCTCCCTCAAAAGCCGCACAGCCTGTCGAACATCGCCTTCCCGGCAAAACGCTGATATCAAAGTATTAAACGTGATGATGTCTGGCTCACACCCATTTCCAAACATTTGCTTCAGGACAGACATTGCCTGTGATGCTGACTGGCATTTGCACAATGCATCAATCACAGTGTTATAAATCTGTACATTGGGGGACAATCCTCTTCCCCTCATCTCCCCGAGCAAACTCCCAATCTTCCCCAAATCACCTTTTCTCCCGAGCCAGTTAATGATAGCACCATATGTCAGCAAGGTTGGCAAGAATCCCTTCGTCTCCATATCACCCAATAGCAACAATGCCCTCCCAATGTCCCCTCGCCGGCAATACCCATCTATCAACACATTATAGAACACGACGTGCAGAATGCACCCAGCTCCCCACCTCGCCTCAAGCAGCTTCCTCCCCTCCTCCACCCGCCCTTCCAAGCACAGCCCTCGGACCATCACGCAGGTGCTGTAGTTATCCGCGCCGCCCTCCTTGCAAGCATTTCGTCATACAGCCTCCGGGCGTCCTCCCAGCGCCGGCGCTCCACGAGAAGCCTGAGCAGGCGGTTGCAGTGCCTCGCCTCCGGGAGCGCGCCGTGCAGCTCCCTGGCGCGCGCGCACGTCTCGGCGGCCTTCCCGTCCATCCCGGCGTCTGCGTCGGAGAGCGGGGGCGGGAGGAGAGCCGCGAGGGAGCGGGACCAGGTCGGGTCGGTGGCGCGGGCGGCGAGCACGCGCGCGAGCGACGCCGCGAGGGCCGGGGTGATGGGCGGGTTCGGGTTGGGGCGGCGGCGCGGGAGCGGGGTGATGCGGGGCAGGAGCCTTGCTGACATCAAACGCTGCGGCGGCGGGCGGCGGCCGCGGGGGCGAGCACGAGGGCGGAGGCGGCGAACGCGGCACGAATTGAAGGACCTCAGGCAGGGGAGGCCAGCGGCATCGCGGCCGTTGAACGGCGAGGTTGTAAGCCCTCGAGCCCGCATCTAACCGTCCACGCAAGGTAGGGAACGCTAAACTTGTTGGCGGCAGAGTAGAAGGACAGGACAGAGGCCAAACGGATCGAATTGCTGGTTTGTTCAGTTGCCAGTTGGAAACTTGCAATATAAAGATTCAGATTCAGAGAACAAACAAGTTTCAATAATTTGTTACTGGTTGCAATCCAAATATCACAACGTGATTCAGTGAACAAACAAGTTCATTGTTACTGCACTGACAAATGAGACCACTGTGCCAATGGAAGAACCGAGGCATGCTTCCATTACCACATGTCATAAACTGACCGTTGGGTTTAGAAAAAGAATCGCTGACTGTATCGCCTCATGCCTCATGCCCTCGCAGAGGCGCCATCGCCACCAAATGCACTATCCAGAAAGCCATCTTCGGTCAGGTGGCCGACGTCTCCGAGCTTCTCGAGGGTCCAATGGTGGTTCTCGCCGGAGATATGGATCACGCTGATGGAAGTGTTGGGGATTCTCCAGGAAACCGAGCAAGTTGGATCGGCGTGCCTGCAGATTTCCTCTATGGCTGCGCCATGGGACACCACAACCACCCGTTCCCCTGTCAATGTGACATGTCAGTGTAAACGCATGCAGTAAGTGAGAGCTTTCAATTTGCTGTTTGAAGTTGACAGAAAATGCCAACCATGATTATAGACATTAGGTGCAAGTTTCTGACAAAGTTAGTAGCACTTAGTAGCACTGCTATTCAATTGGGTTAGATTAGCACTACAGAGTAATCGTGTGCTATGCAACTGCTAGAGGTGCAAGTTTCTCTCTTTGGATCGGTGGTGCTTTACCGTTGTGCTTCTCAGCTATTGAGTTCAGGTAGGAAACACAACGCTTGGAAAGTTGATCAAGACTCTCTCCACCACCCTATCAAAAAGGGAAACGTATTAGGTAACTACAAAGACCAACTAGCAGGAGAAATGGCTGTCACTGATTCAGAAGGATTCAAGGACGCTTTGTAAAACACACAAACTTGCAGTGAGCATGTGGCTGTGGTGAAACGATAAATGCCTAGTGTTTTACCCCAATGGGGAATAAGTAGGACTTCGAGAGGAAATTGGAGTTAATTACAGGGATTTCTTGGTTTCTGTCATCCGATGAGAAAGCCTTGTAAGCTTCAGGCTTGCTTCTGACGGCATCATCAAACTTCATACCGTGGAGATCTCCCATGTGCCTTTCTCTCAGTGCCTGATCAAACACCAGCTGAAACAAACAGTAGTTCATTTATTTGGATATCAGAACAGCAATTTGTGAGGTGAGAAAAATTAGCACAAACTAATGGAGACATAGCTGAAAGTAATTCAAGCTGTTCCAGAGTATCCATACATTGGATACACAGCAAGCTGTTGCAATGATTCGAGCAGTCTCAGCAGCACGCTTCAAATCAGAGGAGTAGACGGCGGCTGGCTTGGCTTCTTTCAACAACTGACGGGCAAGCTTCAGGGTTTGAACAAAATCAGAATCGCATAAGCACCAAAATACAATTTAGCGTTATGATATTGCGTAGTATAGCACACCATGGCAGCTTGCTGTCTACCAGTTTCATTCAGCTCCGGATCCATCTGTCCCTGTTGAAAGTTAAAAGGAGTTTATGAGCCTCTGTGTGATGGATAGAAGTAATGGAATAACGGTGAGAATGTCCTGTACTCCTAACAACAGTCTACCCCAATTCACTATAGGAGGAGGGATTTCAAGACATACTCCTGTTAACGCAAAACAGCCCAACAATCATCTGACAGAAAAAAAAGGATGACAAGATCAAGAACCGACCTGAATGATGCGTGAGGCGTTCCATGACGGTTTCTCCATGGCGCACCACCACCACCTCCACGAAGTGCTCACCTTGCGATGATGCAGGAGACATTGCTCTATCGGCGTTAACCGCTGCAGGGAGCCAGGGAAGGGGAGAGGGATGGTCTTGCAGCTTCCTGGAAACCCCTCTCTTGTGCTCTGTGATTACCACAGGCCATGTGGAACCCATCGACTTGTGTTCTTAATATAATTCTCGTAGTTGACTGTAATCTCGTCTTGGTCTTGTTTCATTAAGATGGAAAGATAGTGACCTGCAAATTACAAAGAAGCACGTGAAGAGCAACAACACCTTTGGATTATACACCAAGTCTCCATCCAAGTTCGTTGTACTTGTACTAGCATGCTGACGAATGGCCATTCAAGCATGTTAACAAAAGGTGATTGCAGAATGACAATACATCATCTCAGTATTAGGCGAGCATAAAGCTGAGTCATCTTGTTCATGATATATGTATACAATACTAGATTACACGCACAAGAAAATACTATAGCAATATAAAAACACCAAATCCCTTCAGGCAGGGCGCGCCTAAACCTCTAGCGACAATTGGGCCGACTCCATGTCCATGAACCCCCACTGCAAACGTTATGCAGAGGCCCCGACGCCCCGTCGCCACCAAATGAGTTCTCTAGAAAGCCATTTCCATTGAGATGGCCAACGTCTCCACACCTCTCATCTCTCGAGGATCCACCGCCCGTTGACGCGGGGGACAAGGAAAACGTTCAGCGAAGTGTTGGGAATGCTCCTACGAATGGAGTAGTTGGGTGGATCCGTGTGCCGACAGAGCTCAAGTATGGCTGCACCGTGGGAGACCACTACCACCCGCTCTCCTGTCAATTCAGTAGTAGCATTATTAGGGTACAACCAAATCCTCAGAGTTCAGAGCTGCCAATGTGAAGGTATTCACAAGCAGCTGCGGTGTGACATAGAAGGTTCAGATATGTTTACCCTATTTCAAACCTCAGTGTGTTATTGTTTAACCATAAAGGAATTTGAGAGGCAGATAAAATAATTAAGATTGAGGATTGCAGACTACCGATGTGTTCCTGCACTATCTTATTCAAGTAGGACTGTAGGAGACGCAGCGCTCAGTTAACTGATTCAGGCTTTCTCCACCACCCTGAACATCAATACAAAGGTATGCTCTTCAGAGTGAAATACAGAATTACATAGTTTTATCATTGCGGCAAATGGCTAAGGAAACTTGTGCTGTTTTAAACATCTACTTCAGTTGCAACTAGCAACAGCAGGTTGAAAACTTTGGTACAGATATTCATATGGATTAAATCAATTCAAGATCTGAATAAACATACAGCAGCGGGGCAGCTGTTGTAATTTGTAAGTGAAAAAAAAAGAACAAGGCTATCGATGCACATATATGCCAGATCTTCAGTCCCATTTTGACAAGGTAAAAACGTGCAATGATATATGCTAGTGGTTCCATGACATCGTAGCAGTAGTTAATTACAAATACCAGTTACCATTACCATTTCAATCTAGACAAATTACGAGGAAAACTTACTGGTATTTCTTGGTTTCTGCTGTCAGGATCAGAGCCCTCGGTAATTTTAAAAATATCAAAGCCTCTGAAAACATCTGGATTTTTAGTGACAGCATCATCCCACTTCAAGCCTTGGAGATATCCCATGTGCCTTTCTCTTAGTGCCTCAGTCAGAACCAACTGAAACAAATTATTTTTGAGAAAGGGGACAAATAATATAGAAGGCACTTATTCTATTTCTTTTAGGGGAAAATCAGGATGACCTTACATTTGATACACCACAAAATTTTGCTATAATTTCTGCGGTCTCAGCAGCACGATTCAAATCAGAAGAGTATATGGCAGCTGGTTTGGCTTCTTTTGACAGCCGACTAGCCACCTTACAAGTTTCGCCAGAATATTTACAAAAATTGTTAAATGCTAGACATGAAACTGCAAACAATAATCAGTTCTGTATCATAATTTGAGCAAATGAACCATACCACTATGGCTTGCTGTCTACCAATCTCATTTAGCTCTGGGTCCATTTGTCCCTGTTGAAGGATTTCGAGTTCTGTCAGTAAGAGATTTTTGTTGGCCAGGACAGCTTATGGAAGAACGGCTACAAGGCTACAAGGAGCTCCACAATCTAAATTTTTAAGTTGATAGGAGCACACTGCTGCAGTTTACTGTAAAAGGTTTTGCATCTTTTTCCAGCTTCAAAATTCAACCAACCAAGATTAAAACATTTCAAGGGAAACTTTTGGAGTACATTCTGACTATGGAGACTAGCTCATCAACCCGTGCAACGCACGGGCTAGTAATTTTTAAATCTGATTAATATCAGAGATCTACAGATTGATTAAATGTTCACTCTATTGTATTGAATGGATGAATTAGTTGATTTGAATAATTTTGATAAATAAGTAAGCAACCATGAAAATTATTTGAAACCTTCGGTTTCCATTTAAGTATTGGAACTTCAATGTAGTAATGCTCGGTTATATTTTTGAAGTAATAGATGGATTATGAGATTATACATGTCACATAACTACGTGCCAACAATGTTGATCTCTATATGTATGTAGTGTGTAGGCCTTTCACACTTTAAAAGTTAGTTTATTTCAAATTATTAAAGAATGGTCCATGTATTGATTTTATCACAACTCGCTTCTCCCTTTTCTTTCATTACACCTATTGGTTTTATCTACTCTGCATCGAGTTTTGGAATATCATAATTTTATATCGACCAATCTGTGTCAATCAAAATAATGATGACCCAATGTTTGCTTAACTGATATGCCTATCTTAGTCCATACTGAGCTCTCACTGCATCCCTTCTCCATTATTCAGATTTAGATACTACCTTGCCGAGTTCTTGGTCTCTATATTTTTGTTTCCTCCGACCATCAAAAATTCTTTTTTTTTACACGACCATAAAAAATTCTTACCTATGCATTAAACTCGTGTCCCATTACCAGCATTCCTTCCTGTCATGGGTCGACGCACAAACCTCCTATCCCGAGCATCACAATCTGATGCCACGTGCTAAAAAACAACTCCTCCTGCCGTGCCATCTACTGCTGCAAAAACTGATCCTGCACAACTGTTTGTCGCTCTCGCGGACCTCAAATAACCTCTAGGTCTGGTGGTTGGCCAAAGTAGTCCAGCTAAACCTGCACGCGGCTGCTTGTTTAGCTTTATCGACGGCTTCTGCTCGTTTTTGTATGCCTAGGGTTTAAAAGGGCAACATCTATTTGTTTGGACACAGAGATAGTATGGTGAGTATGATTTGGTCATCACGTGGACGGTGGATGAGTTAGGTTGGTTAAAAACATTAATATGCGAGCAGCAGATTAGTATTTTTTTGTTGGATTTCCTCTATTTCTCCCTTTTCATAGCAACTTCTAATTTCTCCATAATGGCATAGGTGGGTAATTTAGTATCAAGCGTAGGGGGTTACTTTAGACTTTGTTTCATAATGGCAGAGGTGGGTAATTTTTTAGAAAATAAATTAGATCCAACGGCTATTGATTTTCATGATGATTAGAGTATATCAAATTGATGGCGAGATGTTTCTGATTTTTGTGAGAATTTCTAGGATTTATCTATTTTTCTAGCGCGTCTCGTGAGGATTAACGTGGAGCCTCCAATTAGTAATAGTAAGATAAGATATGGTTGGCAGATCAAAACATGCATAAACAAATGCAGTTTTTTTTTCTCGAAAGATTTAAACAAATGCAGTTAACACTTGAAGGATGGGCAAATTGCCTGCAACTAATCATCATATGTGCTTCTGACCCGTTAACAGCTTTCCTCTTGTTGGGGAAAGGAAACAGCAGTCAGCAGATACTGCACAATTCAGTAGGCGGACAGCGAAGAATCAGGAGGGGCGACCGACCTGAACGATGCGGGAGGCGTTCCAGGAGGTCTCCCCGTGCCGGACCACCACCACCTCCGCGAACCCCTCGCCGCCGCTGGGCACCGGGGTGGGCGACACGGCTACGTTGGTGGTGGCCGCCCCCGCTTGCCTCGGCCGCAGCCGCAGCCGAGAGGGAGGATACCTACCTGATATGCCTCCGGGATTCACGGCAGGTTCAGGGAAGCCGCTCCGCTGGCCGCTTCTTCTACCTGATGCCGCCGGCCTTGTGGAAAGCTGCGGAGGAATACCAACTGCCAGTAGCATATTTCCCGCTCGGCCGCTGCTCTTCTCATCGTGCTTGCTGTTGCTGGCCACAAACCAACTAGTAGTGGATTTGAAATGGACATCGCTAGTGTTAGCAAGGATAGTGACATAGTTCCAACTGCCAAATAAACTCTGAGGAGCACGGAACACGTTTTCCATCACCGTCAGCAACATTTCTATTGGAACGAAGCTTCTCAGCAGCAATCAGCAATGCGGCACAGGTTGGTGCAGTGCAGCTACCATCGTAACACGACACTGCTACGCTTTGTTTATGTCATAGTACATGAAAGCGATCGAACAGACCAATGCCGGGCCGCAACATATCGCTTTCTTCACTGCACAAGTTGACACGGAAAATGACCGTGGAAAAGTTCCCGTTCACCTGTATCTTCAGGCGTTCAGTGTCGAGGTAAACGCCCAAAAGAACATTTTCAGTCTCTGTTGATAGCCTAGCCTGCTACCCAAAGCATTCAACTCCTTTCGGTCGGGGTCGGTGACGAGCATCAGCCACCAACTTCGCCACAATGCAAGCATAAAAATCCTATAAAAGCGCAAACTTCCTCCCTAGCAAATCGTGTTTAAAAGATCTACATGTCGAGGCTGAGAAAAAAAAGGGCTAGATGTAGATGCACACTGAATCACCGCCTACCATAAACGCGCAAGCGTTCACACTGATTTGTTCGAGATGGCACAGGCAAAATTGAGAGCATTTGGTCAATGACGCTAGCGTCATAATCAGGCAAGTCCTTCGTTGGGTACAAGATGATAACCAAGTCACTAGCATGTGAGTTTTTTGCGTAGGACTTGTGTGTGATTGCGGGAATGAGGTCTTGATCATAAACTATAGTTGTTGGAGCTGCTCTAGGCTAGCACATGACAGCCATTTTTGTTGGCATCTACTCCATCGGAACAAGATTAGATTAGCTTCCACCAGCCAAACCAAACCATTTCTCACTGAGTCACTCACGGTCGGCACAAACTTGCTCCAAGCTAAAGTGTTTCTTCTAAATTCTTGTCGAACGCCTCCATTTCAATTTCAATTTTCAAAACAACCGCAATCCCCTCCTGTGGGCACATCACATACGCCCAGTGCCCAACGGCTCGTCCCCAACCTCCCGCTCATCCTCCATGCCCAATCACTCGGTCAACCCCAACGAATGAGGCAACCAAATCCAAACAAATTCGCACGCAAAACGGAGCACACCCTCGCCCAAGCTGGCAAGCTCCAGTGCTCCACGCCCCTGCACTCGCCGAAGCCCAATGCAGCAGCAAAGCGAGGGCCAGGGGATGCGCACTGACTGAGCTGCGGTGCGAGCTCGATCTGGCAGCCATGGCCGCGGAGAGCTGCCACCCCCGCGGCCTCTCGTGGTTCGCTAGGTCCTGCATCCCCGCCGACCCCGCCCGCCACATCGCCGTCCCCGTCCCAATCTCCGCCGCATCCACCACGAACCCAGTCTCCGACGCCGAGGAGGAGTCTCCCATCACCGCGCTCCCCGACGAGCTCCTCCTTGAGTGCCTCACCCGCGTGCCCCGGGCCTCCCTCCCGCCGCTCCACGCCGTCTGCCGCCGCTTCGCCGCCCTCCTCGCCACCCAGGGCTTCCTCCACCTCCGCCGCGCCCACGGCCGCCTCCGCCCCTGCCTCCTCGCCGTCTCCGTCTCCTCCGCCCACGGCGCCGCCACCTTCGCCCGCGCGCTGCTCCAGCTCGGCGCCGCCTCCTCCCGCCCCGAGCTCGACGTCGCCGCGCTGCCCCTGCCCCCGCCGCTCCCGCATTGCGCGTCGGGCTCCTCCTCCGCGTTCGCGCACGCGCGCGCCGTCGCGCTGGGCCGCGACGTGTACCTCATCGGCCGCGGCGCCACGCTGCGGGTGGACGCGCTCACGGGCGCGGCGCGAGTCTGCGCGCCCACGCTGTTCCCGCGGAAGAAGTTCGCCGCGGCGGCCGTGGGCGCGCGGATCTACGTCGCGGGCGGGTCGGCGCGGACCGCGGCGGTGGAGGAGTACGACCCGGCCGCCGACGCGTGGCGCGTCGTGGCGGAGGCGCCGCGCCGGAGGTACGGGTGCGCGGGCGCTGTCTCTT